>SBJP01000105.1:0-28344 GCA_014805705.1 Cucumispora dikerogammari | reverse complement strand
GTTTTAACGAGTAGGAAATGATTGAAGAAAGACTTTTTTTAATATCTTATGTTTTCATGTCATATTGTCGAAGCTTGTTGCATATTGATTGCAAAAAAGTAGTGTTTTTAACAAATATCTTTTAGTGTTGCATATTGAATAAAAAAATCAGCCGTTTATATCATAACTCTTTTACTGTTGCATATTAATTGCAAAGTGATGCATTTCAATTGAAAAACTCTGTAATATTAGATGTTTATAAAATAAAGAATGTTTTTTGTCGGTTATATGAAACATAGAATTTATTTTTTGTAAATATAAAACATAGAATTTATTTTTCGTAAATATAAAGTATTGATTTCATTTTCCACAAATATAAAATATATAATAAAACGATATATTCAAACTAAAAATATGTAACGCTTCAATTGAACATATAAATCAACAGAAAATTAGCAAAAGTTGGTTTTAGAAAGATGAGAAAGTAATGTCTTAATAAAAAATTGTTTACTGAAAAAGATTTATTATAAGCTGATAAAAACAAAAAATTTTCAAGTACTTATCATATAGTTTTTTAAAAAACTTAAAAAATTCCAACTCTGCAGGATAGTACTTTGGTTTTTTTATGTTTTTATTCTTTGATCTGATGTCTTTTTTTTAAATATAATTACAAACACTTTATGTTTTGACTGTTAATGAATCTATATTGAAGGCATAAGAAGTTATGCAGTGTTTTATTTTCTCGTGAAAAAACCCAATATTTTTTACATTAAGGTATTCTATTTAACAATTTAGCATGATAAGTGTGTCTTCTTTAACGTATTTGGTGATTATATTATCGAAGTTAATCATATCTCGTCTTAAAAAGAGCTCTAAAAAATTTTTTTTCTATTCTTATAAATTCCAGCAACAGGGCCAATGTTTTTAAGTATCCTACCTTTATGACTTTTCTTTTTTGCACAAAGAAGTCTCATCTATTTCCACAATTTTACCAATACTCCCAAACTACTCTTTTTTTTAACTATTATAATCATTTTTATTGTTTCCAAAACAGCACTAATAGATGAATATCAACGCCATATACATGCTTTAGCGGTTTTATAGTGAATTGTTGACACCACTCATATATAATCATAATTATCTACTAAAGAGGTAGATTTATATCAAAAAAATATGCTGAAGTTCGCAACGTTTTTTATATTTATTGCAACTTGACTTTCAACAAACCCAGATAAAACTATCATCGCAGTGGTGAGTATTGAAACTTTTTTTTTCTACATTTTTTATAGTTCAAAAAAGACTTTGAAAAACTATATTCCATAGCATAAGAAATCGCGGTGCTACGGTTTTTGATTTTATCGAAAAGAGACGCTTGTTTTTCATGCTTTTTTTTAACATAATTTTTTCGCCCCCCTAAAACTAACTTTTGCCGAAAATTTTAATAAATACAAAATATTTTTTATTTTGTGTAAAAATTTAGTTGTTTAATATATTACAAGCTTTGAAATAAATCAACTTGAGCGATGTAAAAATTATATTAAAAATTAAAATTTCTTTTAAATGATGATAAACGTGAACTATCATCAATAAATTTTTAAAAGCGTTTTTTGAATTTTTTAAAAACTATATTTCTTAATATAAAATTTCAGATACTTTTTGATATTCTTACCCTTAGATTCAACATATTTTTTTAGGCTGTTTTTTGGTTTTTTTTATAGATTGTGTATGTACAAATTATCATTTGGATCTACAAAGTTTCTTAAAAGATTTACTTTTATATGTAAAAATCTAATATTCTCAAGTTTAATATCATCACCAATTATTTTACAATATGAGATGTCTAAAACTACATATTTTATCAGTATATTGTCATGATTTATCATATCTCTAACTAAAGTTAGATCAACAAAAATTTTTTTCGTTTCTCTACAACTTACACTCAGCCACTATAATGCTTTTACAACATGCTCTTTGTTATCTTTTCTTTTCTTAAAGCTATCGCATCTGCCTGTAGGTTTTTTTTAATATTCTGGTTTTTTTAAATACGCGTGAACAATAACTCCTCTAATAAACGAAATAACACTATTTATGGTTTTTCTTTCAACATCATATTCATGTTTAATTCGTTTAATTATAGTCTGCTGACTCCACTCGTACATAATCATTATAACCTTGAAAGAGATATTTTTATATCACTTAAAAATAAATCACCTCTGACCGTTTTTTTTTGTTTTTTTCACATTTCCACTTCTAAAAAATTAAATTCACATCATCTCGGTTAGAGGGCGCCAAAACTATCGACTTTCTACATAAATAACGATGCCATTTTTTTATTAAACTCTTATTCATACAAAATTGAATAATTTTGCTTGATGAACTAAGTTTATTTAACAACGAATTTTTATTTTTCATGATTTTTTTTAATATAACTTTTACCCCCCTCCCTCTTCCATCCCCCCTCCCTCTTCCATCCCCCTTCCCTCTTCCACCCCCCCTCCCCTAAGTCGATTTATCTCAAAATTTTAATAGCAAGTATTGCAAGACGAGCTTGACAAAAGCCAATTCATAAGAGCTGCATAATTAAAAAAAATTTTTTAGTTAATAGCATTTTTTCTACAATCGAAGTGTTTTCAATACTATTTTTCAAATCAGCAATCACCAAGTTGATAAGCTATATCATTAAAAATAGACACGCTAAAAATATTTGCTTACGATGTAATAGTGATGCTTGTGTATTTAAAGTAAATGCATACTTTAGTGCAAGTAAAAACCAAAGCGTTTGAAGCTTCATGAACTTGTTCCATTTATATTGTAATCTTTCATAATATTTAAATATTTCGTTAACTTCTTGGTCCGATTCGCCAGACCTCTAAACAGCTTACTTTCGCCAGACCGCTAAACATCTCACTTTCGCGGATAGAAATATAATGCGCCGTTTCGCCGGTAAGCTCTAATTCACATTAAGTGATATATTACTCAGAAACATATAATAAAAAAAACGGTTTTTAATATAAAACGACATTAAAAACATAGAATACTTCCTATAGTAAAAAATAAAAAAATTATACATGACAAACTTAACAACTTCTTTAAAATCAAAGAAGGGTAAGAAAATGATAAATCATCATCTTTATATTTACAACTTTGAAGAAAAACATATAGAAAAAAAGTGATTCGGATGTCAAAGAAGAGACCGCCACGGTAAACTCTGTACGTCTTTAGAAAATGTTCCATTCGTGTGACTGATTATTTACACTTCGTAGACGAACAAAAAACGAAAATGTTGTTAATAACTAGAACAACTCAGAGGCATAAACGAATATTCGAGCATATTTCGGCATATCTCCAAAAAACCGAAAAGAAATATTACTTTATATTTTATTAAAAAAAATCGAGAAAAATTAAGAATGTATAATATATAATTAAAAGCTCAAAGTTATAACAAAAGCCAATTTATCACATTAAAATAAAATCGAAAGATATGAAACCACTGATTAAGAAAAAAAAGTGAATTAGGTTTAAGATGAAGATTTAATTTAAAAAAAATTTAATATGTTCGAAGATTTTAACTTAAGAAAACAAAAATGATTAAATTATCTCTTCATAGATCGTTTCTATTTAATTATAAATTTCTTCTTTAAACCATTAAATTTTTTAAAAATACATATAGTTGATGAAAAATCAAAAACTTTCTGCCCATAAAGTTAGATATGTGGTAAATAAATATCCGAATGAGTTTTTTGCACTTCTGATACAATACTTTTCTGCTGTCTCTGTAAAAAGGAAGTTAATTACGATAAATTTTCTCGGTTCGCACAACATATAAAAAACGAGTTGCATGTAAGTAAGAACACTGCCACAAGCAGGAAGTGCAGGTGCCGTCCAATCAAGGCTATATTTCACAAACGTCACTAAATCTGCGAAGATAATAAGGGTTTTTTTGATAATACTGATTTATAAAATCAAAATGGATAAAACCCTAAAAAAAGTTTTTAATAATCTAGATGCATAATTGCCCTCTGAGATCGACTACGGTGAGGAGGACTGTTAAAAAGTTTTTCGACAACTACATACACATATCAACAATAAATTAAAAAATCACGGTGTTTTTTTTAATAATTGTTGAGACTCAAGTTTTTAATAGAAAATTTGTTTCGTTTGGTTAAAAAAATATCGAACCTCTTTGAAATGACATCTAATTAAATGTACATAATCTCTAAAAAACTTAAACTATGAATCTATATCAAAAAACATAGATGTAACAATCGAGTTTGATATCAAACGAGAAAAACTGTTGATCATGATAGTGAGCGTTCTCTTATATAAAAAAATCAAGGGTTGCATTGGGCTCTCTTACCCCTAAACATACGAAATTTATCTTGCATTGCTCATTTATTTCATAATTGTTCTATAGAAGTTAAAACATTTTACAAGAATGTTGATCATCTTATACCCGCAATAAAATTGGTGATCTATAACAACACGAGAAAACATTTGTTTATAAGCGTTTCAACACACCCCGACTCTGTTGTTACACGATGAGAAACTTGGCTAAAAGCCGCATTTTATTACGCCGTCATTTTAATAAATTAAACACACAGCCAATGCGATAACTGAAACCAACATATTGTTAGAAAATGCAAAAGAGAATGTAAACTCAAAAAATGTACAATCTTCTTTGATCAAAATTTGCGATGTTACAGACTGTTTTAAATAACATGTGTTTAATAACGTCGTCTGTTTTCTCTTTAGAAAAAGCCGCAAAGATGAAACAAAAACTATGATTTAAGTGTGACCCTGTTAATATATTAGATTATATTAAGAAACAATTGAAAAAGAGCACGTTTTATTCATTTGCAATCGGAGTTTTTGAAAAAATTTCCCTGAATTGAATTCGAGACTCGAATTAATATTCCCAAAATGAATTGCAGTCGAGAGAAGTACTAGCTTATTAAACAAGTTTTTGAAAATATATTAAGATTTTGTGTCAGAAAATATAGAGACATATATTATTGATTATTATAAATTTAAATTAGACAATGATTAAATTTTAAGTTTGCTTTTTGTTTTTTTATTTGTATTATCATTTATTTTATCAAACTAAACATCTAATAACAAGTTCTTTTAAAAAGGGAAGCAAAATGAAAATTCTGGTTCATAATTAAATTTTAGTCGTATATTACATAATATTCGATATATATTTTTACCATATAACTAAAAAAATAATATTCAAATTTGATTTCGCAAAACAATGTTTTAAAGAAATAACTTGATTATCTTTATTTATAGATAAATAGTAGAAAGTAATATTCGGAATTTAAGAAATATTTTGATGTTTTACGGCTATAAAGAATTATTATAAAATAATATTCTGAGGTGCCTTAGTAATAACATATAGTTTATTATATTCTCTTTTTAAAATATCCAAACACGCGCATTAGTGTCGTTTATACACACGAAAATAACAAAAAACAACGAACAAACGAATTTAATAAAAAAATATTAGATAAAAAAAGACTAAAAGTATCAAAACAAGGCTTTAGTGATTAACGGCACAACAGCGAAAAACGAAAAAAATTTTTACACATAATTTGTTTATTTAAAAAAAACATAATTACTTTTTGTTTGTTTTTTACTTATTATTTTTTGCCTAGTTAATTTATAATAGACTTTTCTTGATTAAGATTATAGTTCAGAAAATATATAAGTTTCGAATATTAAATCAATTACTAGAAATTCTCGTATATAAGCTGCATTAAATATTTTAATTGCAAGATATATCATCAAAATGCACTCTAAATGAAATAATTAAAATTGAAATATTTTGTATTTATTTAGTTTATAATAAGTTTTCAATCTAAAAGATAAAACGAGCGAAGAAACTCAATAATTTATCAAACAAACAGTACATTTAAGGCCCATTAAATAATAAAATAAAGTAAAACAAGTTTTATATGTTTTTTCCCGTTTAAATTATATTTTTATATAAAGACACTCTTTTTCGTATATAAATAAAGTACTTAGAGTTAACTCTACTTTTTTGAGCTTTGAAAAAAATTTTTAATAACTGATGTATAAAGTAAATTTTATGATTGAGGAATGATTTTTTACAAATTTATTAGATCGGAAGACTGTTAAAATCTTGATTTTTAAAAAAACGCTTTTATTGATTTTCGAACAGTTTATTGAAAGCATTGCACTTTATGTTTTTTTTGAGTATAAATAAACGTGAACTCATAACTTATTTGACGAAACAAACATCTTTTTTCATCATTATGCTTTATAAGCCTTTTTATCATATATAAAATATGTTTTTTTCGCGAATTTTTGAATCAAATCATTTAATATAATTAATTATAAAAAAACAAACGTCATCAACACGCGCTAGTTATTTTATAAAAAATAACTTAATTCGTGGACGCATTTTATAAAAAATATCTTTCAGTAACTGATAACTATTGTTTATACAGGTGAAAAAAAGACTATTGCATGTATAGGATAGTTCAATGTCGAAAATATTCAGCCTACTATAAAAGCCGTGACGTTATAAAGAATGAATAAAAATCTAGTAAGAACGCAATTTACTTTATATTCAAAATTTAAACTTAAATAAACGATTAGAAAAAAGTCGAACATCAGTAATATAAATAACATCAGTTTCTTGAGTATAATTGAATTTGTTTTAAAATAATCAAGAAAAAAGATCATCCAAAACAAACCTATGATTATTGAGAGAAACATTAGCTGTTTTTTTGATATAAAAAAAGTTACCGAACCTGATGAAGGTTATTTCATAGTAAATTTCTTTTGATTAATGATAAACATATACATATATTTAATGTAATGTGCACACTTTTCTGAATCGTCGCGTTATAGTCATCAAAGCGAAAATAAGTATTTTACATAACATCAAAAAAATTTAGATAAAATGACAACAAAATTAAATATTTCAAGTTATTGAAAACTTAAAATCTATATTTTATACTGTGGATTCTGTTAAATAATACAATAGTCTTGATTTCAGAGCTACTCGAGAGCTATATTGTTTTAGTGAAGATGTTGTTTTATCGATGATACGTTTTTTTGAATTTACTGCTTTTATTTGACACCAGTGCTGTTATTTGTTAATATGAGAAAAAATTTTTCATTTAATATAACTTTTTGTGTTTTTTGTTTCAAAATAATATGGTCTGACTCAATTTAGAGCAAACTAACAAAAGAATTTTTACGAACTAAAAAACTGCCGTAAAAAGAAAAAATTTTATTCGCCAAAGTCAATATATGTTTTTTAAAACAAGTAAGTCTTAACTAAAAAACCGCTATTAAAAATATAGTTCCCTACTGATATTACAACTTGAAAGCAGATGTTATCGCCCACCTATATCAAATACTCATTAAGTTAATAAAAAAAACAGATGTATTTAATCGAATATTTAACATGTAAAAAAGCACTTCAAAAAAAAGTAAAAGTGTCCCAAAAAATAATAAAAAAAAAACAAATAATACAAAAACAAGATACACAACAAATATAATAAAGAAAATAATAACCCCCTCATGGAATCAAAAATAACCGCAATTCATCACAAAAGTGTTTCTGAAACTGTACTAATCGGCCACTTGGATGGTTCATTGAAAATAAAAACAGCCGGAAAGGAAATTATAAAAAAACCATCTGAATTTCCAATAACTGCAGTTAAAATAATCAATTCAAATAATTTCATAACTGGAGATTTCGATGGTAACTTGAATTATATTTCTTTATCTACCAAATCACTTAATGCAGAAAAAAATGAAAAAAGCAACGATGATATTATTAAATCTTTAAGATTCACAGATGGTATACTCGACTTAACAGTTAATGATAAAAATATATTTGTTTTAACTTCCGATTTACTTAAATCCGTCGATTTAAATACTTTTAATATAGAAAAAGAAATAAAGATAAGCGGTTGTAAAAAAATCAGTGGTAATGAAACACATTTGGCTATTAGTTGTAATACAAATAAAATTCTATTATACGATAATCAGTTAAATTTACTAAAAGAATTTACGGGAAGTCATGCTGCCCTGGCCCGCGAAAATGCGTTTGGAATTCTTTGTCTTGTAATCGGAGAGAAAAAGAGATTAAAGATTTATGAGGAATTCAAAGGCGAGTTTTTATGTTATGAAAAAGAAATGGATCAAGAAATTCAATCAGTAAGCATTTCTGAAATTGGCTTTATTGCTGTGATTGAGTTTAGAGATGGTCTCAAAGGGTTTGTTGTTAAAAATAGAATGGTAAGTGAAGTTGAAATTATCTGATAAATAGTCTTGTTGATGTTTGGAATAAAGCTTGTTTTTCTTCTTATACGAATATTTTTTCTTATAATATTATATGTTAATGATAATAACCGAATATACTGACAGTTTAAATAATTATTACGGCTAGCGGTTACAAATATTTTTATAAAAAAATATGAAGATGAAATTTAAAATTAAAACGATAGATTTTTAGTAGAAGGCAATCAGTTTTTGACACCGATTTTGTTGAATTAAAATTAAATCTTTTAATTATACTTTGCCAATTATACAATCGAAATTACAATCGCCCCGTTGTTTTATTTATATATGGTTTCACAATACAGTGTAGTATACAAGCACGTCTTTTTTAATAAACGGTTTTAATTAATCGAAGATTAAATGTGTCTTTTTGTTTTTCAATTGCTGCGTTTATGTTGTTATTATTAAGACCGAGAAAAACAAATTTTTTTTAAGTGAGTATATAGCAAATTAAGTAATTTAAAAATAAAAAAACGAAATGGGGGAACAGTAGATTATAATTTTATTAAACTTTATCTTATATCAGTGAAGATAACAATTGGCTACGTTTCCGTGGTCATAATGATAGAAAAGGGGATACTTGTATAGTATATATTCACTATAATTATTATTAAGAAATATACACAAAAATATCAAATAAACAACTTTTACTACAATTTAATTGAACAAGAATGTGTTAAGTATAAACAAAGACACTATATTACTTTTACATTTTCATTCTTTTAAACAAGCGTAAACACGCATATTGATGTCGTTTATATCATCGAAATCGAAAATAAACAATGAAATACTTAATTTAATGAAAAAGATAGTCGTTTGAAAAAATGACTAAAGATGTCTAATCGAGACTTTTTACACACGGGGGAAAAAGGGGAGGGAGAGATTAATAAATAAAAGAACTACTCGGTTATTTATTGCTGATTAAAAACGTGTTTTTTTAATTTGTGACTTGTTTCTACTTAAACTTTTTTCGCTTAATAAATTAAACCTAGAGATTCTCTAAATTAAAATTATACTAGGATGAGATATTCGGCAAATATTCAAAACTGAATTAATAACAACAGTTCAATTATATATTAAAACTATGTTTTTATTTATTTTTTAAACTTTACCTGAGCCGGGAGTATATTATGATATTTTTGAATCTATAGAGCCCCCTTTGTTTCTCAAGTAAAAATCCCAAAAAATAGAAAGCGTTTTGGATTGAAACAAATCAAGAGCATCTCAAAAATATGTAAATATTTATAAATTTTGTGTTTTTAATCGAAAAACCGTGTCTGTTAATTAAACTATCGCAGTTTATAAATACATTGTCAACTCGATTTGAAAGTCTACAATTAGTTTGTTCAAAATCAAAAAAACTATAACTTATAAAAATATATTTTTATATGTAAATTAATAAAAAAAACAGTTGACAGACAATATACTCTGTATAATAACTCGAAAAACCAAAAGGTAGAGTTTCTACAATTAAAAAAGGTAAAAAAATGAAACTACTCGAATAAAATAAAAATTAAGAAAATTTGCAATGTTTTACACAAACTTATAAATGAATTCTTTGTTTTTTTACCATATAAAATATAATATCATATAAATATATTTTTGGCAGTCTTATCGGCGACTCTCCAATTTCTTTTAAAAGAACTTAGTTATCTAAAAAGATCTTAAATTACTTCTTATATTTTTAAAAAACATGTCTAGCTTTATTTATTCTGTTGTTGAAAAGAACTAGACACTAGTTTTTTGATTTTTTATGAAATATTATTGTTTAAATCTTTTATAAAAGCATTTACCAGAGTTATACTTATCATCTAAGTCTGTTAATATATATGAGTATATGCCACGGCAAAAGATGCTTATAGTCCCCCACACTTTTTTTTAATATAAATAAAAAAAACCATGTGTTCTGGCATATAAATTTATGAAAAACCCAGTTCTACTAGGGCGGTATTCTCATATTTATGTTCTTTGGGTTTATTAAAAGATAATTTAAAATGTAATGGTTGTCGAAAGATAATGTTTTTTGAAGTTCATATTGTGAGGGGATGGTGTTATTTGGAGATGTCGTTCAATTAAATGTAATAATAGAGGAGTTTCAGTAAGAAAAAATTTTGTTTTTTTCAATATGAAAATTCCTTTGAAAATAATCTTTTTGATTATTTATGAATAAGCTTTAAATTTGAGAATTAAAGACATTAAAACAAGATTGAATGTTGGTTATAAAGCTATTAACTCGGTTTTGATCGAAATCCGAAAAAAAACAACTTAAATTTAAAAAAAAAAAAAGAGAAGCAAAATGCATAATTAAAATTGATGAAACCGCGATTACAAAACGTATGTTTGAACGCAGACGTCGTATTTTTACTCAAAAGTGTGTAGGCAGAGTTTGTAAAGTGCATAAATCATTTTTCTTCGAATTATCGAAAAAAAAGGACAAAAAACCCCACGAAAAATATTGGATAAACACATAAAACCACAATCACACATCATTAGTGACAAATGGCGTGATTATTGGGGACCTAACCAAGGATTTCACAGCCACAAGACTATCTGTCATAAAAAACATTTTGTTGATTCAAAGAACCTTTCAATCCACACTCAAAACATAGAATGTATGTGGAAACACTTTAAAAAATATGTGAAAAAATTTGCAAGTAATTTAAAAGAGAATCTTGAAGTTCTTATTTTAGAGTATAAATTTAAACGCACAAGAAAAAATGTTTTTTCTAAATTCGCGACATTGTTTTCGATTTAATCATGATGAAATAAACTTAATTCATATAAAATTTTTATTTTTTAAAAAAAAGGGGGTGGGGGCAGGCTATAAGCAACTTTTGCAGTTGATTTTTTTTAGACCACATTTTTTGTTTAGTTTTTTCCTCAAACTGATAAATTAAAAAAAAGAGGTTTTTAATTTAAAATTTTTTTACTGAGTAGCTTTCAAATCGAACCATTTGTGTTTAGTTCTTTAAAACTATATTTACTAGTTTGAGTTTTTAAATTCTGTTTTTTGAGTCATTGTGTTTTTGTCGAAAAACTCAAATTAAGTTTTTTAAATCGATATTTTCATTTTCAATTTTTTTAAAGCATTTAATAATTTCAGATTTCAAATTCAGTTGATTAAGCTCGTTTTCTAAGTTTTTTTTTTACGATGAATTATTGACACATATTCCATCGATTTGAATTTCCTATTAAAGTTTTAGACACACATGATGTTTTCGATGTTATTTTTTGTTAATTAGAATTTATAATTTTTTTTTTTCTTTTTACATTTTTTTTTCCACAGTTTTAAAATCTCTGTCATATGTTTTTTTATCATTTTTATGTTTTTATTCTTTTGACATATTGAAATTATTGACCCAACGTCTTAAACAAACAAAGACAACATAATTTTTTTAATATCTTTCATAAAACAATCCGTAATTTTTTTTTAATTATTTCATGACAAAAAAAAAGTGTTCATCTGAAGCAATATACTGTTTATATGAAGTATTCTAAAGACTCTGCTTTATTCTTTCTATGAAACAATAGAAAAAAGTATCAGAAAAAAAAAGATAAATATCGTATCGAGAAAATTATCATTATTTCGTAATTCTGTGCTATCATATTATCGACAGCCAACTTCAGTTATTAAACAGAACTTTTCATATAAGTTCCATGATATATGATACTCCCATTCGATAAAACGTCACTTAGCTCAGAAAATAGAATGCGGAATTCTGACAAGAAGCCTAACTATATAGACCTGCTTTTCGCTCCATTATAACTTAAAATAACTAATATTGTACTATAATAAAAACAAGTAAAAAAACATTAAAATATAAAGTAACATATAATATACAAACTACTCAGGTTTTCTCTTAAAAAGGCGTTGACATATGTTATTAAACCGCTAGACTCTAAAAAAATGAATAAAAAACATCGCAATTCTTAATAAAAAAATAAAGAAACTTTAATGTGGTTAATTACATCTTGTGCTACAAAAAAAGAAGATTATTAAAATTTTTTTAAATATAATAAATGTCTAATAGTTTCTATTAAATTTTTTTTGAATAAAATTGGTTTAATTAAAAGTTGGTGCATTTTTACTAAATTAAATTATAATAAAGAAGTCAAAGTGGAAAATGCTAGGCTTAGACACAACGACGCTTTTTATTTTTTTTGACCCAAAAAATTGTCGTTTACGTATGAGTCAAAAACGCCCATCTCTTTGATACATATACGCTCTAGTATAATAACTTCTATTTTAATGAACTTCTGTTTCTACAATAACCGCTGTCTTTGTCGTTTTTATTAAAACTTTTTAATTCAAAACATTCAAATTATTTATTTTTCTATAATATTATTATTAGAAAACATAATAAAAAGATTTAATTAAAAAACGAAAAACGTTTATTTTTTTTTTCGAATCTAATTTCAGTCAAATTTGTTTAGAATTAAGACAATCAAAACACACAATTAACAGCTTTTAATAAATATAAATATTTTGTGCCCAATACTTGTCTAGATAAAATCTATAAAATAAGAAAAATTTCAGTTTTTTTTAACTCTCTTTTATTCGATGTGTTTCTCAATGTGTTAAAAGACACTGGTTTTTTTTCTTTATTAAAAATCAACACAAGTATATTTTAACAAGAAAACACTTTTTCGAAAAAAACTTTTTGTTTTTAAAACCAACTAGAGCTTTTAGACGCAAAATCTAAATATCTATAAAGTTTTTAGTTTTTTTAAAGTTTTTTATTGAAAAAACACTTCGAAATGTTGTTTTATATGTTTTTATAAACATATTTTTTTAATTATACTTTAATTTTTTAACAGCTTTCTTGTTTTTAAAAAAAACTTACATTATAAAACGATTACATTCATATTACTCTATGTTATAAAAAATATAATATATGTCCTTATAGTATAATTAAAATTTATAAACGCGCCGGCTATTTTTACTAAAAAAACGTAGTTTATTCAAATAATTACAAAAAAGTAAAAAAACAATTAAAAACTTCTTTTTATTAAAAAAATTTATTAACAAAAGAATTTTTATAGTAAAAACAGTAAATATATGAAAAAAAAACCCACTTATGAATACAAATAAAGATGAATTCTTTAATAAAATAAAATCTTTTTTAGAAATAAACGCGCACAACAATCACCGATCACTAATTATTCTAAGCGATTATGAGAATAAAACAATCAACAAAAAGAGTAAAGAATATATAACTGTATTAAATACTTTAATTTCTTTTATTTCCTCCAACCAAAAAATTTTACATGTCTATAAGCAAAAACCAACAATAATATTTTCTACATTGAGCTCTACTGCTTTAATATATAAAACATCTTTTAAAGATACAGACAAGATTTTAGGAAATACATTTAATTTATTAATAATAGAATTTGATAAAATAACACCAAACACACTATTGAAAGTAATGGAGACGGTTAGTGGCGGCGGCCTTATTATATTTGTTATTAAGGACTACAATAATCTAATAGACAGTTCATTATTTTGGAAACGTTTCTTTAATATTCTAAAAGAATTACGTGAATTTGTAATGTTAGATTATAACTTTTGTATTCAGAATGATGATTTTATGCCAAAACCAGTGGATAATGCCATTATGCAACAAATTAAACTTACCCTGGGAGCTAAAACAACTTGTCAGGAAAAATTTCTCAAGAAGTATATTTCTATTTTATGTAAACCTTCTGTATATAGCGGTGAAGTATTCCAGTTGAGTGGGTGGAATAACAAGAGCAGTGACTTAAAAGACTGGGCTAATAGAACTATAGAACGCAAAGAGAGCAACGAGAATATTCTTAATCTAAAACAATGTTTGCTAAAAAACGACTGTCAAACAAAGAGCAGAAAAAACCATCGAAGCAATAAACTCTCTAATAATAACGTGCCTATAAATAAAATGGTTTTTTTATCCTCACATAGAGGTCGCGGAAAAAGCTCTTCTCTTGGCATATTGGTGGCTCATGTGATTTTTAATCGAACATATAATGTAGTATATTTAACAGCACCAGACTTAAATAACCTTCAAGTTATGTTCTCATTTGCTGTTACTGCCTTAAACGAACTATTTTGTAATTCAGTACCATATAATACCGAACACATGACTTTTAATAAGGAAAAAAATATTAAAATATCTTATAAAAATAAACTTATAACCAAAATTGAAGTTTTAAACACTTCTTTCCTTCAGATAATAGAGTATATACCACTTAATTCGTTGGTATATAATAAAGCGTTGTCAAATTATAGTAACAATAGACACGTTAACGAACACCTTCTTATAATCGACGAAGCTGCAGCCATTCCCGTCTCTTTACTTAAAGAGATACTTAACAAATATACCGAGAATTATACTAAAGGCCATGATGATACTAAAACCCGAGTATATTATACTCCTGACAAAAAAACGGTATCTGACGCGCGTGAAGGAAGTTTGATATTTCTCTCTTCTACAATATCGGGATATGAAGGCACTGGCAAGGCTTTAACTCTTAAAGTACTCAATAGTTTAGACACAAGTAGGGTTACAATAGTTAATGAGGTTCTTAATGAAAGTGTAAGATATTCAGAAGGAGATTTGTTGGAGAAGTGGATATTTGAGGGTTGTTTATTAGATACCGAGTCGTCTTCTCTGGATACAAAACTGTCTTACTTAAAACTATCACCGTATATTCATAAGTCAAAAAAGATTTACAGTAAAAAAAACGCTCCGCCTGGTTATTCTAACGACACCAAAAAACATGACACTATAAAAACTGCTTTATTAAATGACTCAGATATAAACAACAGTAAGCTATATCTCGTTAATAAAAAGCTTCTTTTCTCGGGCCATACAACCTCAGACGCTTTATTAAAGGAGATATATTCTTTATTTACTCGCTCACATTATAAAAACTCTCCAAATGATCTTAAACTTATTGCTGATAATGAAAATCATTTCCTTATGGTTTTATTAATGAAAACTTCAGAGAACAAAAACAATATTGTCAACAGCGATGGTTATAAAATAATGGCAGCTGTTCATCTTGCTTTAGAGAAATATAGTAATGATATAATTAATACTATTGGACTAGAAGATTTATATGGTGAAAAAACAGCCCCGTATTCGCTGATCGAAGAGAAGAAAACAAATATGTCTTCAAGTTCTCAAGGTAATCTCATTCCTAATCTCATTGTGGAATACTATGGTGACTATTTAAAGCAGATTTTATTCGATACTAACGAGCGGGATACTAAAACAGTTTTCGGTAATATGCTAGGGAATGGTGTATTAAGAATAGTTAGAATATGTGTGATGCCGGGGTTTGAAGGAAGAGGGTTTGGGAGTCGGTGTGTCAGTGAAATTAAAAATGCGTTTTTCAATGTCTGTCCACCTTCTGTCACCAGTTGCTCTAATAATATTGGAACTAAAAAGGAATTGTGTCTCAATTTATCTGATTATTTGAACGGTCTTCCTAGCCTATATGACCTATCGGATACAACTTCTGAAGAATTCAGAGAAACTATAGATATTGAACTCAAAAAACATCTGTTCGTTGAAACAAATAAGCTTTCGACAACAAATATATCTCATATAGGAACTTCATTGGGCGCAACTGTTCAGATAATAAATTTTTGGATAATAAACGGCTTTTTGCCTATTTACCTGAAACTTAAACCAAACAAATTGACTGGAGAATTCTCATGTCTTCTTGTTTATGAGAATGAAATAAGTACTATTTTGAATAAGCTATTTGTTGAAAAATTTGTTGGTCAGTTAGGTGTTAGTGTTCTGTTTAGTGAAATGAATGTTGAAATGATTTATTTAATACTTAGTGCGAGGCGTACTATTAGTTGTGAAAACAACAAGAAGATCGAAACCACTATGGAGTTTATAAACGGTATAAGTTCTATTGGAAACAAATATACATCGACTAATAACACTATGCTATGTGAAAACAAGTTGTCATTATTTACACCCTACGATATACATCGGCTAAAACATTTTAAATCGAATTTCAACTTTATAAGCTCTATTATTGATTTATTGCCCAATATAGCTAGATATTATTATTTAGGTCTGACTAATATGTTATTAAAGGAGAATGAAGAAAAGATTTTAATTTGTTTGGGGCTACAGAGGAAAAGTGAATTAATGTGTCTACAGGAGTTAAAGATTAGAGAAGAAGATTTAAATGAAGCTGTTAGGTGGGTTGTTATTAAGTACTTAAAAGGAAGTTAAGTGAATGCGACTTGTATTTTTTTTTACAAGGGTAGTTTGAGTAGAAAAATATAAATTAAAATTTTTTTTTTACAAACATATTAGAAGTGACGTTTTTCCCTTTGTTCTTTAATCTCTTTAATCATGAAGATTCTATTTGTTTTACGTTTAAAAGCAAAAGATTTTGATGCGTGTGTGGATTATCTTTTCTCACATCAATCTTACATCGGAAGCATATATTAAAAATGTTTCAGAACATAACTTCAGAAATATATAAACCGTTTTTTTTGAATATTTATAAGAATTTAGCTAATTAAATATAATTCTGTTTTTAGTTAAGAGCCTTTAAATAAATGTTTGTTTTCAACTCGCATAATTTATCTTAAACCAAGCACTCATATTTATACATTAATAATCACAAATTAAAAACTCTTTCACATTCTAAATATATTAAAGAGTTTTTTTTAATGTAACATTTCCACTTAGTATACTGTAATATATGAGATTGAACTATGCCTACAGGCATCATTATACTGCATATATTGAAACAAACGCGCGTTCATCAAATAATACACGGTGTATTACAGTTAATTATATAGATTTTGTTTGCTTAAGAAAAACCCTTGAGTTAGAAAAGTTTTTTAAAGTCTTAAATTATATGTAAGATAATGGTGTAAGAAGATTTTTTTGGCCGCAAATACACTGGTTTATTGGAGAAGTTAAACTTTTATAAAAATTGTAGTGTGCGCCCTTTTTTTCGAGCAGTTTGAACTTTGAATATATTATTAAAAATGTTCTAAAGACATGTCTTGCTTATTAATAAAACAGATTTTTTTTCTTTATTCATTTAATTGATGAAAGTTTTTTTAGTTTTCGTTTCAATTGTTTTTTCTTTATGTCAAAGGCGTTATCAGGGTCTAAAGTATTGCGTGTTGTAAATATCGCAGTAACGCTGCTCGAATTGATTGCTACATTATTATGAAGGCAGCATGGCAAAAAAATATTTATAATTTTTTTTAAAAAACACTCAAATAAATATTTTATATTCTATCACATCTTGCAAGAAAACACACATAAAGCTTCGATTGTTTCAAAATGTAAGTTTGGTTGGAAAATATAACTTGTATTGGGTCTTGTAAAATGTTACACACTGCATCTATTACGTCTAGATAACTGTAGGCTTTTACTAAGCAAAGACTTAAAAAAATAAAAAAAAAGGTTTTACATTTTATTTTATGTTCGACTTTATGAATAACACTTTTAAGATAATAAAGACTAAATCGTCGGAGTTAGTCACAATATCCAAGTCGTAGCGATAAAAAAATAAATAATAAACAAACACTTTTTTTTATCCACTATTGTGATAAACTTTATAATGCAAAACTCAAATAAAAAATCAACAGACTTAATAATTTAAACGAGCATTTTTTTCTGAAATATAAAAATAGACGACAGTTGTCTAATTTCTGTATTTTTTTGATATAACCACAAAAACACCGAGTTTTTATGTACAAACCTTGTCTAAGGCGGTGGGGAAATATTTGGGCTATTTATCGCTGAACACGGGCCAGACTTAAATCTTTTTATTATTTGTTAATTTTCTGGAAATTGCGTTTAATATTGTGGAGTATTTGCTTAAAAATAATCTAAAATTTTTGTATTTTTTTCAAAATATTTTTAGTAGTTCGTGATAATCTTTATTACAATAGTTATATATAAGGAACTGTGTTTATTTAATGCTTTCGTTCGTATTAATAAAGTTTTTAAACAAACAAAATTACGGCCCTATAACTCGTCAGTTGAGCCGCAACAGCTCGAGCTTTTATTAATTAAATAAAGATTTAAAAAATGACATTTGTTAAAAGTAATCTAATAGTGCAAAAGAAATAAAATATACTCTGGTGTTTTATATCGATTCCAAAACGACAATAAATAGCGGTAGATTCAAACTACAGTGAACATTCTCTACTGTGAACACTTTCGTCACAGATATTTGTCAGTGTTCACATTCAAGAATAGGAACAAAAGATTTTTTCAAACAAATAATTTATTACTCTAAATTCTCTTTAATCGCAAAAAATCAAGTATTTTTGAACGACGACTGTTTTTTTCTTCTAATATTAATTGTTTAACTTCAGGAGGGGAATTAATCCTTCAGATTTATTATCACCAAACCAAGTTTCTAACTCTTCAAGTATAATCATAGCATTCAAAGAAGTTATTTTTTTATGCAAATGTCTGTTTTTTCTGAGCTACTTTCTTCAATACATTCAGTATTAACCAGATACTCTATAAGTTCGTCGTCATTTTATAAAATTTCGTCATCAGTGGCATAACAGAACACCGTGTCGTTGTCAACCGTGTCCTCTTCATCTGGGGCCTAGGCATCTCCTATGATTAAGGCATCGTCTAGCGCTTTTCTATAACAATTTCTTATAGTTTCTATTGAAACTGTATCCCAAGCTAAATGTATAAAACACATAGCATTATAAATTGTAATTTTCTTTAAAAGAGCTGTATAATAGAGCTTTTCATTTTCCGGACTGTCGCAGTCAAATAAAATTTTGTTTGATAACATCTTTTTATAGTGTGATTTAAAAGATTTTATAATTCTTTGGTCACAGGGCTGAGTTTGAGACCTGACGCTCGATGGGAAATAAAACAACTCTATATGAGTATAGTTCGTGTCGATCGGGTGCACTGGTGCATTGTCTAAAGCCAGCAGTATTTTTATATTCATTTTTTTCATTTTTGAGTTTAAATTATCTAGCCATTCTTTAAATATTAATAAACTCATCCAAGCCTTTTTAGTGTGTCGATATGTGAGGTTTAAAGCGTTAATGTTTCTATTACCAAACGATCTTAGACATCGTGATTTTCCGATGGCCAGGGAGGTTATTTTCTCATTTTCTAAACTAACACAAAATAAAATTGTCAATCTTTCTTTTTTCAACTTTCCACTGGCCAAGTCGTTCTTATTTAACGTAAATGTTGAGCTATGGTTTTGCCTCTAAAATAAACTAGTTCCATCACAATTAAATACATTCGAAGACTGACATTGACGCAGACTCTCTTCATAAACGCGTTTAAATTTAATGATATTATTCTTATCTACCAAACCAGCTTCTCTCGATATTTTTTTTCTTGTAAACTATTTCGTTTTTTAATTTTTAAAAGCCGCCCATCCGACCCAATAAAGTTTTCAATTGCAAGCTTTTTGACTAGCAATACCCTCATTTCTTTTATATTAACAGAAGAAACAATTACATTTCTTCTTCTCTTATTCTGTATCCATTAATATAATATAGTATCTATTTCAACTGTTTTTGTTAATTTTCTATTTCTTAACTTTATGTTCGAAATATCTATCTGAAGATGAATTATAAGTTCATCTCGGTTTTTAATAACCTTGTTAATGGCCCAAAGCGAAACACAAAACTTCTTTGAAAGAGATCGCTGACTTAGCTTTGGGGTTTTATTGCTATATACTGCAATTTTCCGCTTTAATGTTAAACCTATATTACAGTTTTTCTTTCTATCGCTGTTTTTTTGTAATCATAGAAGATGTTTTGTTCTCTCTTAAACTATTTTAACACATGCTCTGTTTTTTTATTGTTTTTTATGAAACAATCGCGTTTTTTAGAAAGTTTGTTTTTTACTGTTTCTTTGAGTGTATACATTAGAGAGCGGTATTCGTCAAATTTAGTTTTTTTTAGTGTTCACGTTCACAGAAGAGTTTGTATTTTAATATAGCTTCAACTACTAAAAAAATCAGCTTTTTTAGTGTTCACAGTAGAGAATGTTCACTGTATTATAATAAGTCATTTGTTCATTAAATATCTTGAGCTTATGTGTGAGCTGCCAAGAGCGAAAAAAAAATTGCAAAGAAGCCTTTTAGATTCTAGAAAAAAGTTTGTATTATAGTTGCACAAATAGAAATTGAAACTTCTAAATATACACGCTAAGATTAATTATATTTTTTAGCAATAAGTTTTTTAGAACTTTTAAAAATAAATTTTAAGACGAATAAGCATGTATTAATTGTAAAATGTTGTTTTAACTAAATTATTAACTAAGTTTGTTAGTTTTACAAATTAAACGAAGCTCTGTTTTAAACCTTACTTTGCTCGTTTAAATTCAAGTAAACTTAAAAATATAAATAAAGAAAAACTTTTAAATATTGATTACAGTATTTAGAGTCCAGTTCTCGGTCAGAACAGATTTTAAAACGTTTATTATATAATACTAAACCAATAGACGAACAAAAACGAAATTTATGTAAAAAAAATCTGATAAACAAAGTGTTTTATAGGGTTTTTGATTCTGGCTGGAAAACATTAAAAAAAGTTCATTTGCGTGTAGTTAAATTACTACTTTCAGAAAAACAGGCTTTTTTTCTTAATAAATATTTATTTTGTTCGTATTTTATCAGTTTTGAGTGTATTTGTTTAACTATGGCGATTATTAAATAAAAAACAAGTTTATTTCAGTTATTATACTAGTAAAAAAATATATTTCTATAAAAAAGATGTTTAGTGTTTAAACCTTTAATTATCACAAGATTTAAGCATTACTCTATTACTGAAATTTTTTCTATTCTCTGTGTTTTTCGTAAATATCTTTTTTTAAAATCTTATCGTTTAAAGAACCCCTTTTTGATTTAAAAGGTACATGTCGCTTTCTATATACCCAAGCATAATTATATTCATGTAGATACGAAAACTATAATTTTTATCATAATATTGAAGTACTAAACAAACACGTTATAAATATAACGTCATGTACAAACAAAAAAGACTCTGTGCCAAACTCTTCTAAAAAACTTTTTTAAAAAGATTAATATAAAAAGAATTGAAACATGTATATTTGAATTTTTTTATTTAGTAACTAACTGAAGCCATATTAATAACAAGTTATATTAGCTTGAACAGCACGTTGTGTTTTATATAAATATATGACACTTGTTAATCTCTTCGCTTTGATAAAACTGTTCTTTTTTCAGATTTAAAAAAATTTTCTGTTTTTCTATTAAGAAGGAAAAAAAACATATTCTATTATGTGTTCTGTATTTTATATATCACTTTTGAAAACATGCTTCTTAATTAAAAAAACGCACATTTAAAACAGAATATTGATACGTTTATTAATCCCTTTTTTTTATATTTTATATCTACTGTAAGACTTGTTTATGCCAAAGAAGACCCTATAAAAACAGAATATGCATTACTAACCTATGATTGTTAACATGATTTTTTGAATCTATTAAAACGCTTTTATTTTTTTTGATAGCAGTGACGCCACAGAGACTCATGTTTAAAAAATAAAGGCTTGTCTCATACACCGTTTTTGCTTAGACAGCATAATTATATCCGCTGCATAGGTTTTCTACTAACCCTTTATGAAAACTACGTCTTTTTATAAAAAGATATCACTTAGCGCAGCATTTATTTTTCCAGTAATACATTTTTTGTTTTTAAAAAATTTAGAATCAAAAGAGTAATATACGTTTCTCTTTAGATAAAAAACAGATCAATAAACTTACTGTCTAAAATCAAACAATGGGTTGACTTCTCTCAGAAAACTAGTTGAGTTAAACTTGTCAGAATAAACGGCGATTACAACTCGTTGAAAATATATCTCAGATAAAACACTTATATATTAAAAAACAATAAAATCAAGATAGGTTTAAATTTATTTAAATAAAGATACACTTGTAACTAATTAATAAAATATCAATCAAAAAAAAACGTAATAGTCTTTTTTCAACTTCTAGTTTAGCAGCATTTGGCTTATATATTTATCACTTACTCGGTCTAAAAATAAACAAAACGTTTTTCAAAAGTGTTTTATATAAAAAAAAAGAACAGTTCGTAAAATATATAGACGTTCTGATGGTCTTTTAAAGGTTTTACTAGCACATTAAATATGTATTTATTTTTATCGTTTGAAATGTTTATTTGTGTTTAGCTTGTTTTGACATTTTTAAAATTTGCTTAATTAACGCTTTTTTGAATAACTTTTCTGAAAAGAAAAAAACTGAAAGTGTATATGTGTTATTTTCCTATATTTTAGGCGAATTCACAACAGTTTTTTTTTGTCAATATTGTTTCAACTAACCGATTGATTAGAGTTCGGCTGCCCGTTTTTTCTTTTGGTAAACATAAGTTAAAAATCTTACAGACTAAATAAAACATTCAAATATTTACCCACAAAAGAATTTTGTTTTGTCATAAGTGAGTTTTTTAAAACATCACTTTTGATAAACAAACAATTAATTATACCTGGCCCGCTAATTTAAGTTTAGTTAAAGAAAAGACAATTAATTAAAACCTAAAATTTTGTATACAGTTAAAATATTTTTTCGATGAAATTTTCGTACATGCTTTTGTATATCGTAAAAAAGAAAATAACTAAATAAAACATTATTGATCTAACGTTAATTTATTAAATGAAGATAGGTGCGTTTAAAAACAAGCCGCCGCGTCTCGTCAATTTATATAACGCCGAACGTCGAACAAATAAGGCTAGTTTTTGATTTTAAGAAAGTATTTTAACTCGATACTTATTTCAAGCTTTAATATTAATTTGTCTGTAAAACTTGTATAAAAATATTTCGAAAAGCGACATATTCTTTATCTAATGCTGTTGTTAATATATCAAAGTTTACGTCATTGGTGAATCTTGTTTTTTAATATAACTGGGCTACTGGCCAGACGTTTGATGTTGACAGCTTCGATTAGAATTTTTGTCTTTATATATTGTCGTTTCACGAATATTTGCTAATGTTTTATAGTTATTTTTTCACTTATTAAAAATATTAATAATGTTTTCTAATTTAACTCTGAGTGTGTAGAGCAGTAAACATAATTCTTCAACTGTGTTTATTACTTGATTTCGATTTGTTTCAATATTATTTAATTATAAAAACATTTCTCTAATCTAAAAAAGATTTATATTAACATATTTCAGTTATTATATTTTTTAAAACAACGATATTTTATAAAATGATGTTTTAAAGTGTAAACAGAAAAAAAAAATTTAAACAGCTTATTGTTGCAATTTTAAACACGACCGCTATAAAAAAAAGAGCTGTATAAAAACAAGCATATATGATAAAATAGAATATAACAACGAACCCAATTGTTTTAATATTTTAAAGCATAAATTAGAAAAATTTATTGTGTTTTTATTATAATTTTCAGCCTGTAATACGTTTTAAGTCTTTATCTCTTTTTGAAAGTAACTTGGAATATTAAATAGAATATCATTATATAAGAGTTTTACGAGGGTAACCAATATTTATATTCGAGATGTAATTCTCATTAACATTATAAAATTAAAAAACCAGAAAAAACAATCACTTTACACTTGTTATATGCAACATGTTTTTTTCATCACTCAACAAACGACACGCCGATTGCTCGTATAGAAGAAGCTACTAGGTTTTGTATACAATTCGCTCGGCGGATTTTCGGCCTTAAATTAAATGAGCGGCTTTTCGACTAAAAAAAAGTAGGCTGTTAAGATAATGTTAAAATATAGAGAGGAAAAAAAAGAATTTAATTCACTGGGCGAATTTGAAAACGTAATCAGACGCTATTAACTTTAAGTACTGATCAAGAGCGAGATTCATTTCGTTTTCGTCTTTGTTTTTGTTTCGTTTCGTTCGTTGTTTGTTTCGTTTGATGTTCGTTTGTTCGTTCGTTTTCGCTCGTTTTGTTTCGTTTCGTTCTTTTAGTCTTTCGTTCGTTTCGTTCGTATCTTGTTAGTGTAAGAATATATTAAATATTTAATTAATTGAACCATGGGTTTCTGGGATGAAAAGCCGCTCAGCCGCAAAATGTTTTTTCTATCGCCTAAAAAAGAACACGTCGATCGACCGTATATAAGAAGCCAACGGCTTTCGTATATAATTGGCGTAGATAATGTTATATGTACATGTCATGTATTAAACGAAGAAAATATGGATTGGAAAATAAAAATTGGGCCGAAAAACAAAAAGACTTTATGTTTTTTTTGACTGTCTCATAACAGAAGATTTTTTAATTAAAAAAACAAACTGTCTTCTCAGCGTTACATTCTTATCCTTATTTTTAAAATCAGAGTGCAACAATAAAGTCTGTCTGCGGCAGTGTTTTTTAGCGTCATTTTGAGGAAGCGATTGCCAGGATTATTATCATATTTTCGATTTTACATCCCATATTATTATTTTTATGACAAGTTCGTTTCTAAAGTCAAAAATTATGTTGAGTTTGATAATAAAGAACATGGTTGATTTTAAATGATCGAATGAGCGTGTATATGTTACTCGAAAACTCTTCTTTAAATGCGATAATGTTTCATTTATAAGTGTTTTTAGATCTGCGTGTTTTTATAAGAGAATATTCTATGTATCGCGAACTGATTAAACCGTTTCTGCTGTCAACTGAAACCTAAGACATTGGAATACTTCATTTCAAAATATACTTAATTTTAGCTCTTCTTACATATCGTCCGTTCGATACATCTGTGTCGACAATTTTACGGACTTCTTATATATTCTCTAAAACCGGTGGGTGCAATCATAATGTGTCTTTTTAGCTTAGAACTACTAATCACATTAAATGGAATAGCTTACAGTGAAGACATGATATTCGTCTTTTTAAGAACTTGTCGATCGATCTTCTTAATGATGTGCATTTAAATCTGAAAGCCTTAGTTATAGAGTCAGAAAAATTCTTAACAGAATTTCGAATCAAAAAATAGTAATCAGTTTTCTGAAAACAATTTTAGCAAAATATAGAAATAGATTAGTTTGTTTTAAGTTTTTTTTAAGCATTACGGTTTGTTATATTCAAGGACTTTAAGTAGCGTTAAGCAGGTTAAGCTATATTTTATATTTACCAGAAAGTATAAAGTTTTTTTGGTAAATACAAAACACACAAAACCGAGATAAAACAGATTTATAGTGCTCTCGTGAAATGTTAAATGTCAATGTTTTGGATCGTAAAAAGTCTCTTTGAGCATATAAAAAGTAAGTTCTTTCAACCGCATTCGTAGTCGTTAATCTCGTATATAGTCGAGATGAAACCCACCTTATACTCAATACCAATGAATAAAAAGACCTTTATATTTAACTTTTATGTGTTAATTGAGTATATGTTTGAATTTACATTCTTTAATAAGAGAAATAAATCGAAAACAAAAAAGATTTACGCTTTATTGATACTTAACGGGAGTGTTGACAGAAACTAGGAGATGATTTAAAAGACAAGATATTTGGTTTGAAAAAGACACACTCTTATATTATACAAAGCTTATAATAGTTGTTCATAAGCCTCTATAAAAATAGTAAAAGGGCACTTTTTTACAGTATACGTATATATATGTGCTCTTATGAGAATCAACGTGTTTGTCTCTGGTCGCATAACAGACAGATATTGAAAACATGTTTTTTAATTTATAGATTTTTTCTGATTTTTCTACTATTTATAAGTCTGTCTATTTTATTTTTTGCAAAAACCTTTTTTATTGTATAAAAAATTTTTGCGAAAACATAAAAACCTGGTTTTTGGCTTAAAATTCTAAAGATTAAACAGCCCGATGCATGTTCGTTTTTATAAAAACATATAAAATTAATGTTTTCTGTCTTGTACTAAATGTAAAATTAATTAATAATCATATCTTAATCGTACGCAGACTATCTAAATTATTAAAAAAACGTTATTTTTTATTTAAGTTTAATTTATGAAATCTTTTTCCAAAAGTTTTTTTTGTTTTCGCGCATCTATACTTTCCTCAATAAGATTATATATATTTTTTTACAGTTCAGCTTTAGATAAACCGAAATATTTCTTTAAGGACTTAAAGAATCAAAATAATTAAACTTTTTAACCCGTAGAATATTTTGAAACAATCTTTATCTTTTTTTTAATAGTTTTATTCAATGTTTTTTAAAGTTTTTTACACAACTTTTTTAGAATTTTAATTAAGAAACTGTCTTAGAGTATAACGTAACTTTTTAAAAACGAAAAAATTTTTATATTCTAACAGTGTAAATCTTGGGCGATTGCTTTTTTCTATTACATTAGTGTAATCTTTGTGAGAGAAGTTAATATCGCGTTTTAATTTGAATATAAAACGATTTTTTTATAATTTTTTTTTATATAAATAACACTTCACTAATCAGAGATATACATATTATATATCGCAAAAATATCAAAAAATATGAGCGTTTGATTAAATAAATTACATAAGTTTCAATATATAAATTCTATTGTATTTTTTTAATTAAAACTGTTTATAATAGCTTATATTATAATACAATATAGTAGCATACTATTTTCGGATTATAATATAAAACAATAAAATCAAATATAAATTATCACCCATGCAAGAGACACAAGATCCACCAACATCGCAAGACAGATACATAGGTTTTCCAATAATCATAGGAAGCAAAGCCATCAGACAGCCAGTACCACTTAGTCCATTTATAGATCCAACATTAAGTATAACTTATAAATGGGAATTCTATGTTCGATCAGTTTACACACTGCCGTACATTTATGGCTTAGAAGACTTTGAATACAACCAAGTTCCCTCTGCTATTATTTCCAATATACCGACAGTCGCGGACAATACGGAACTTGACTTAAAAACAGAAGACACCGCTAATATCATACTCGATTCTACCAGAATAGGAGACTCAAAGTCGACAGAACAGCGAGTAACAGAGGGAATAAAAAAAAACACATTAGACTTCATAGACAAAATAATTATTCATTTACATTCTAGTTTTCCTGAGCCAATTATTGAAATCCCTTTTTCCTCTACTAAAGCGGCATGGGATGGAAATGAATTTAATCACAAAAACGAAGGCTGGGGTGAATTTGAAATCCGAGCAACAATTATAATGAGAAACAATAGGCAGATCAAGATTACACATTTTCTTAAATTGCATGTTCAAGAACCCAATTCCCGTATAATACCTGATCACTTAATAACCGATCAACCAGAAAACGTTGTAATCAGTGAAAGGTTTGAAACTATAATATTGAAAAATCCCGGTGAATGGTTAATGCAAAGTTGGGGGTTGTTTTATTCTGACGTGTCTACTTTAAATATTGATATGGAAATTGAAGAGGGCGGAACTAATGGAATAGAAAAACAGTTACCGAGTTTAAATCATTGGTTTAGAAATAAAAAATACGGAGATGTTGATGATGTTAAAATAGACAAGGCGTTAAAACATATATTAGATTTAATAGAGAATAGTCCTTGATGTTTATCAATGCTGTATATAGTAGTAATGATTAGGAGATGTCTAGTGTTAATAAAATATTATAGCATTGAACTATTAGAAACAGGTCACGTAAGCTTAATATTAAAAAAAGTTTTTTTTTATTTTACTGATATCACTTTATATTTTAAGGCAGTTATGGAGCGCAAAAACTAAATAAAAATACTCTGTAAATAATATGAAACACAATAAACTCGCTGAATATACCTTCGTAGTTTTATTAAGACACTTGTCATTAAGTCAAAGATGTATTTTTGTTTTCATTTTGTAAGTATTTTATATCTATGGGGTATGTGATGTTGGGGAGTAGATCAGTAAGCAGCTGGTAAAATTGGTCGAGACAATAATTTTTCAAAACATAATCAATCACACATAATATTATATAGTTTATCTTGAAAATTGGGACGTATTGAGGCAGTTTCGGGGGGGGGGGGGGGGGGAACAAAACGGGGGGTTTTTCCCAAAAAAAAAAAAATTTTTTTTTTTTTTTTTTTTTTTTATTGTTCATATTATTTTTTTTAATTTTTTTTTTTTTTGTCAATTTTT
>SBJP01000104.1:0-28598 GCA_014805705.1 Cucumispora dikerogammari | reverse complement strand
TTTCCAAATATTATGTAAATTTTTTTATATTTGGTATATTCGTTTCGAAAGATTTTTATTTGAGAAGTATATACGCATTTCCGACATCGCGAATAGGCAAAAAAGCCAAGCAGAATACCTTTTTGATTAATTCTTTGAAACTAGCGTCGTCTTTATACAACTTAGTACATTCGAACGATTTTACTTTTTGCCAAATGGCTTGGTAAAAATAAAAATAGCAGTCTTTTTTTTACTGCATGAAGGAAAACGTTTTCTTTTGATTTTTTAACGCCATCTCAAAATTTGAAGCAATAAAATCTGGTTTTAATTTAAAAAATTCTTTGGCAGTAGTGAAGGCTTTGACATAACTTTATTCTGTTTTATCTTTCATTAAGATGTAAATCAGCAGAAAGGCCTTTTCAAAGATAACAGCTTGAATTCTAACAAGCTAATAGAAGCCCTGTGCGCCGATGTAAAAGATTTTAACTATTAACAGGATGTTTGAGTTAGAAAAGTTTGTTGTTTTTAATTTCGTGAAAAAGATTAAAATGCGATAACAATCTTCGTGACCACTATAAAAACGTAAGAAAGGATCTCTATGCACATCGTTTTTCAATGCAACAGGAATGTCGTAAACTGTATTTCAGACGTAGTTGATTTGTTTAGTTTTCGTTATTTTGTCACGCATGCTGAACACTCGTAGCATGCTGTCTATTGTGGACTGTTTTATTTTTTCAAATTCTTTAGTCAGCATTATGTCTACTAATTCGTTTGTTTTAAGTGTTTTTAACCTTATATTGACTAGATGTATCCTTTTAATCTTTATAATATTTATTGAGTGATTGTGTTTACGTGAGCTAATAATATTAATATAGCTATCTATTTGTAAAATTTCTTTACATTTACTATTATCACATCTTCATTCGGTTATTCTTTAATAAATCGAGTCTTTGTGGTAAGCATAATTGTCATATATTAGTATATTTCTCTCTCGTTGACTTTTAATCAATTGAAAAGTTTGCATGTTTTTTTTAATAAATTTTTTTTTGGCGAGTTTACAATCTAAAAATTTATCGAGTTGGCGGGTAGCCCTATAGAGCAAATAATAAAAATGAACAAAAAAGCATAACAAAATTAAAAACAAGTTCGTAAAAGAAAGTATATTTTTTTATCCTATATTATAGTGTTATAAAAAACAAGTATTTTATTAGAGCTTTCGAGCGCTATATATAGTATAGAAATAAAAAAAAAGAAAAAAAACAAACATAATATAGTGATAATAATAGATAAAATATCTTTCTAAAGATAAACCTTAATGATCACTTTCGATTTTCATATTCGATTAAACGACTTATTTTTTATTTGAAATTTTTTTATAAATATATAACATTGACACAAAATGTCATCGATCTTTGTCTCATATATTGATAATTAATAATATTATAGTAATAAATAGAAAAAGAAGAATGTTTTTAAAGCACATAATGCTTTTTTCTATATTTAAGAATCATAAATGTTTTTTTTCGTTTAAACAGCACAAATGTTTTTTTCAACAAAATAACATAATTTCGTTTTTACAACCCAAGAAAATGAACGGCCTTTTAATTAAACTTGTATATTTTAGATTTCTCATTCATGGAAGCATAAAAACCCAGAGTTTTTTATTTTCAAGACGTGTTTTTGTAATTGTATATCAAAGAAGACAAATTGTTATAAAAAAGTGTTTTTATCGACTGTGTTTTTCAGTATTTTTTTACAAATTAAGTTTCAAAACAATAACAGTTCAATATACTCAAGTCTTTTATAAAACGAAGTTGTTTTTTTTGCAGATTAAATTTCAAATTATTAATGTTATTAAAATTTTGATAATACGAAGCTATGCAAAAAAACAAGTTTTTTTTCTTTATTCTTATAATTTTTTTTATTAAACATTCAGCCTGTCTAAAAACATATATATAAAAAAAACTTGTTTCTTTAAAAAAAAAGAATAGTTTTACACCCCCGTCACATAATTGGAAACTGAGCATTTCAACCATTTTGCTTCCATTATGATTTCTTATTAATGGGTTTATTACTCCATTTCAAGTTTATAGTCCAATGTTAACGACTCTGGTGTTTTTATATATCGATAGAATCATATATAAGAAAAAAAAATTCAAAAATATTAAAGGATTCTAAACATATATTTTGTTCTCAAGAATGTTTGTTAAGTCTAAACACACTAATTATAATGCAAAATAATAACCCTTGGTTGCGGGAGGGTAAAGCTGTGTTTTATATATGAGCCCCCAACAGACATTGTTATTTTATATATTGTTAATAGTTTTATTACATATAAAAACAGCAATTGTATATATAATTTTAAATAAACCTATTACTAAACGCTGTGCGCGAATCTCTACACATGCGCCCGAATGATCTAGTATATTTTTTAGTTGTAAAATATCGTTAAATATACACATTGTCATAATAACGACAAGTGTTCTATGTCAAAAATGCAGTGTTTAGTGTCTGTTTCTTTTTTAAACAAAGAAACTATAGCTTTTTTCAAAAAACAAACAAATTATATTTTTTCTTTATTAAAAAAACTATCTGTTTTTATTATAATGCAATACGCTCAGTGCGCCACACTGTATATAATAAACTATAATAAAAAACATATATTCTATAATATAGATTTGTTAATTGAATAATATTTTATTATAACAGCGATATTAATCAATAGTAGAGTGAAGTAAAAGAGACAACAGTTCCTCAAACCACCAATTCAAGACAAAATTTTGAAATAATCAAAGAAAAAGAACGAAAAAAAACAGATCTTCTTTTTTTAAAATAGGCCGAGCTTAAAAACTCTTTCAGTTTTAGAAAAGCAAATTTTTTTTTGTTTTTTAAGATCTTTTAGAAATTTTTTAATGTCATAAAAATAAAAATTTTTTTGCCTTTTTTTCATTTTTTCTTGTTACAATGCTTTAAATATACTGTGAAAAACGACCCTGAGAGTTATGTAAAACGTATCCTTATGTTTCTATGTCTTTTTCTTAAAACACCTTTTTTTATAAAAACTTCATAATTAGAGACAGAATTAGACATATAAATAAAATTTTTTTTTACATGTTGCGCTGCGCAGAGCGCAACAGCTTATTTATGACTAACAATATAACATATAAACGCTATAATTTAAAACGTTGATTAGTAGTTTTAAAAAAATCTAGAAATTTTAACTGTGTTTTGAATGCTTTTCTAAGAGTTTTCAAAAATAAACGTGCATACACAAAAAACGAGCAAACATAAATAACTTTCAGTTTTATAATTTCTTGACAAAATATTTGAACGTTACTTTTTAAATTATTTTAAAACGTTGAAATACATATGACTGTGTTTATGGTCAGAGAAATATAACAATGTTAACACTCCATAATAGTACTAAAATCTAAAAAACCAATGAAACTTAAACTATACTAAAGATAGAAATGTCAGAATAAATCTTTATTGCATAATCCACACTAAATTTCAAAAAAAAACAGCACATAATATTAAACAACTACATAAAATTCTTATAGGTAAGATAAAAATAGTGTTATACCTGAGAAAAACACATTAGAAAAAAAAATTTCTCCCAAAAAGTTTCATATCCATTCAAAGGTCGAACCCTTCGAATGTTTCCGATTCTGTATTAGAAACAGCTCCTTTATCTTTAAAATAAGTTTTGTCTTTGACTGCAATAGCAGAAGTTCCTTTACCCACAATACCATGTGCTTCTTTTATACTCACAGACGCCGCATCCTTTACTTCAGCAGTTGCTGCTTCTTTTACTTTAAGAATCGGCATCTCTTTTCCTTTAATAGTAACCTTGTGTTTATCATTTGAAACACTTTTTAGATTTTCAGCTAATTTTTGAATTTCATTATATTCCTTTTGAACAAAAACTTCAACTTTGGTCAATAAATAATTTTTTACGAAAATATCTACATTTCTTAACGTGTAATTTAAATACAACATCTTTAGATACCCATCTAAGCTATCCTTTAAGTATACAGACACGACACCTTTTATCGTTTCATTCTCACAAAATTCATTCATTTCTCTTAAAAACATCTTTTCTTCATCCGAAAACTCAAATTCAAAAAAAATAATTAATTGAAAATATTTTAAAACAAAGTTTTTGTTTTGTTGTTTTATCGAATAGAGCATAAACAAAACTGTATCTTTAAAAAACGTTAGGAAATCATAAGATGTTTTGTTATCAGCTTGTAAATAAATCAATAAAGTTATGAGTTCTAAAGTGATAACTTCCAGCGACTTGAGGCTTTTTGAAATAATTTGATGTAAAAATATATTTTCTTCAAACTCTATAAATTTTTCGGTAAACGGTTCCCTTTCTATCTTACAACGAAATTGCATCAGGTATTCTAAAAATGTTACAAAATCAATTTCATTCGTGTATTCAATTAAAATTAAGTTCTCAAATACAACTTTTAGTGCGGTTGGGTTGTCTCTTATGAATTTTAATAACAGGGAATATTTTTTGTATTTTAACGCTGTATGAATCCAATCGGTTTTTATGAGACTTTGTAATTTTTTAAAATTTATATTATTTTTGTCAAATAATGAATCTAAAAAATAAAGTAAATCTCTTTGATTTAATTCCTCCAACTTTTTAATCCATTTTAATTCTAAAAAATAATTCTGTGTAAAAACATTCCCTTTCAAAATATGACAAATAATTTTACAGTTATCCTTGAAATTTTTCATTAAGATCTCAAAATATGAATTTAACACCAATTGTTTTTTAAAATTATCATCTTCAATTTTTAAAATAAAAGCAACATTTTTCCTTAAGTCCTGAAACAAACTTGGTTCATTTAGAAATGCCAGAGATATGAGATTTGAATTTATTTCAATAATTAAATCAACAAGTTTTGTACAATATTTATGCCCATTAAGCATTAGATGAAGGACTTTTTGAATATTTTCACTTTTCTTTAAGAAAATTTCTAAAAATTCGCGTCCTTCAGATGAAGAAAAAAGCTTTAATAGAATTTCCCGCGCTTCATCGATGTTTATATTGGCTGTTAAGTTTTCTTGACAGTAAATCCCTAAAAAAGTTATGTCTTCTGGGTATCTCATTAAATTCCACATTTGAAGTAATGTGTCTATTTTATCGTCTTTATATATTTGTGTTTTTAGAGATTTATTTAATTGAAGTAATAGAGAAATAATCTGTTGTTTGTGTGAAGTAGTTTCTAAAGTCATGGATGAGCTTTTTATATTTTCAAATGTGTTAAATTTATGCAAAATGTATTAATAGAATAGAGAATATAATCATCTCTTCAACAAAACAAACGTACGAACGAACAAACGAACAAACGACCATAAATAGACCAGAATCGTAACAGGCACAGTATAAAAAATTTGACAGAGTTAAATTCTTACAAGCTAGTTAAGACAAATATTTTGTACTTAACTAAAAAATCTTTATCAAAAATTTAATAATTTACAGAATTCACTACAGAATCTACAAATACCAATTGTAAACCCTATTCCGCATAAGGGTTTTTTCGATAACAAGCAACCATAATATTGTTTGTTTATTTAAGATTAAAAAAAATCGCCCACGATCAATAAATTAACTGTTTATGTTTTTTAACTAGCGAGTCGCTTATAAAAGATAAGAAAAATACAGTACTGTACTGATACGCTTTCCTTTGACATTATAGTTTAATTAAAGATGTTGCTCTATATTTTAATTAAATAAAGATTATTTAACTAAGAATTAAGGTCTTATAGAATTTTTTTAAGTTTATACCAACAACCAGCTTAAACACAACAAACGTTATTAATTACACTCGGTTCTGATAAAATAATAAAAAAATTTGATCGACGAGATTAGTGAAAAAAGTCTAATAATTCAAAACAGGTTTTTCCTCTTTTTATTACATAGTGCATATAAATGATTGGTTTCTGAGTATTTAAACGTATTCAAAATTATTTTTAGTCAATTTAGACAAAATGTTCTTCGATCTAGGAATACAATAGTAACCTTCTTAACCAGATTATAGTAGTAGGGAAGCAAGTGTAAAAGTGCCAAAAGTATTGAGATAATAACACTCAGCCTAACCACAGCAAAACTTAACGAATATAATATTTTTCGTTTATATAATATAGAAACAAAACTGGGGTGTAACATATATTTTACATAGAATATATTACATTTTTCTATCGAATATAATATATCTAATTCTATAAATTATAGTTTTTTCTGACTATGTATCTTAACAATATTATTTATTTGACGCTAAAGTTATCAATTTGATTTAATAATACAATAGAAAATGAAAAAGTTAACACACTTATGTTTATATTTTAATTTCATTGTGTATATATATAAAACGAGTAAGTAGCTCTTATTTGGCTTTTTAGGTCATGAAGACAAACTCAAAATAAACTTAACTTCCTTAAAAAACATTTTTGTAAGTTTTTTATTTTCCGTCTGTTTTTTTTTCTTGTCTGCTTCATTTTTGTTTCGAATTCATGTTAGTTCTTTTATAAAAATTTAAACATAACTTACCAAAAACCACACTTCTTTTATATTAAAATCAAAACTGTGTTAATTTCAACATGTGAATACAAAAAAGGGACTTGACTGTATTTAAAGCAGATAAATAACTTTTATTCGAGACTATAAGTCATAAAATAAACTGTGTTTTGGCTAAACTTGCGCAGAAGTCATTTGTGTTAATTTTTTTCTTACAAAACGAGTCAATTTATAGTGTTAATTTTTTAATCCTCGACTGTATTGTAACTTCTTTGATTATGCCTTTAAACACGACATTGTAAAAAAAATGTCAAGACAATATATTTATTCAATCTCTAAAGAAATATTCAATATAGTAAATAACGAAAACTTTTTCTTTGTAACAGTCATACAATAAAGATATAAATAATATACGAAATAAAAACAGCAAACAGCTTCGTATTTTGTTTTTTATCAAAAAAACTTCGTAAGTCTCTTTTATATTTAATAGAAGCAAAACCGTTTTTCTTTTTGCAATAATTAAATAGAGTTTATTTTTTAAAATTATCTGGTTTTTTATATTGTTTCCAACGCTATTCTTTGTTAGTTGATATATAAACAACAAGTTTTAACATTATTAGAACTCAAATAAAAAACATAAAAGACTTATATTGTGTTATACAATTATAAAATGTCGGATATATGCTTGTTCGAAAAAACCTTTAATATGTTGTTTTAATCAAAAAATATATTTACCTACTATTTGTTATAGTTTAAATTTAAAATTATAATTATTTCAAAAACTTTTAAATAAAACAATGCTTTTGTTATTATTCAACGAGTAACTATACGGGACTAAAGAAGTATACACGTTTTTAGAGTGTAGTTTTATTCATGCGATTCTGTATACGGAAATTTTATGTAAAATTAAATGAAACTCCGATCTATAAAAGTAAGCGCATTGGCATTGTGATTATGCAGCTCGAAAACGATTCAGTCATATCACTTGAAAGTCTCGAGCTAAACTCACTATCAGACGTAAATGAAATCATGGAATACATCGTCAAAAGAATCCCAAAAAACAGAGAACTCTACAAAAACAGGGAGTTTAAAAACAACAAAGAAAACATCAATGCAAATAAAAATATGAACTACAAAGTAGATATTTTTCAAAAACAAAACCACGTACAACCAAGAGTATATGAGGTAAAAAACAGAAATCTATACTCTCCGCTTGAGATTCGTGGAAGTGGAATAAGCCGAGAAGGAAAATGTCCTTATTGTCTTTGTTACTTAAAAATGAAAACCAGCAACTTCTGGTATCACATGAACTTTACACATGGCGTTAGTTCAAAGGGCATAAAATATCCTACACCAATTATTTTAGACTGCGAAATAGGAAAGTATTTAAAATGTAAGGAATGTTCATTTAAAATAAAATATAACAGTTCGAAACCGAGCTTGTGTTATTCAAGTTACTATAAACATTACCACACTGAACACCGAATGTAAATATTTATATTAAAATATTATTGTAAAAATATGAATCCATGTCAATAATATCTGTCTTCGGCTCATTTATAAACAAATTTTCAGTCTCAACCGATACACATTCTAATAATAACAACAAATTAATGAAATCCAAAATTATGCCAATTTTAATATTAAAAGTTCTTTCAGAATCACATTCCCATTTGATATTAAAACTGATTTGTGAAAAACTAAGGAGTGAAAACAATTCAAACGAGCTCAATTTACAATTAGAAGAATTAAAAGCACTTAAAATTATTAACACATATAACGATATAATAGTTTTAAACGTGGATTTTAGAATCTCTCTATTAAAATTTGCTAATAAAAAAATAGAATCAAAAACCCAATATCAACCACCTGAATTAAATTTCAGTAAAAAAATTGGAATAAAAAATTCCTTTAATTCTATTTTGACTCAATTTATTGAAAACTCGGGTTTCCCAAAAATAATGCGTGAAATATTTTTACATTCAAAATTAGTTAATAAATCTGGCAGTATAACAAAATTAGGGTTTGATTTTTTACTTAAAAGCACTAAAGAGCAACTGTGGTTTTTAATATTGGAAATATTAGATGTAGTAAATAATTATGAAATTATAGAATTTGTATTTGAATTGTGTATCTATAAACCCAATTGTGTTTATTATGTAGAATATATAACTGATTACGAGACGGTACTTGAATATTTGACATACTTGGGAATTATTAGCTATAATATTTTATCAGATAATAAAAATACAAAGAAAATAGAAATAAACACATTCCCTCTAATAAGTTATCTGACGACACACAGTGCACAATCAGACAAGTTTTTAATAATAGAAACGAATTACAAAATATACGCTTACACGACACAAAAGCATCAAATTGCAGTTTTGAAACTCTTTTGCACAAATTTAAATTTCTTGTCAGATTTTATAATTGGAGAAATAAATGAAAACTCAGTTAAAAACTCATTTGAAAAGGGGATATCAGCCGAACAAATAAATAATTTTCTGGATTCACATTGTAAAAATATCTGTTTTACAATTAAAGAACAAATACAAATATGGGAAGCAAAAAGCCAAAGATTTAAATACGAAAAAGCCGTTTTATTGGAAGACTTTGGAGACTTAAATGAGTTCCGGGAGACAGTTGATATCTGTAAGGAAAAGGGTGTTCTGTTATTTTATGACGAGGAAGCGGAGATTGTTATAGTGAAGACAGGCTATGGCATATAACAGTTTTTATAGTTAATTATAGAGTCTTATTTATTAATTAAGATAATCGGATACAAAGAACACGGGCGCTTTCACTGTTTTTTCACTTGTTTTTAATACACAGACTTCTTCATCTAATTTTGATTTTACATGTTTCTTGATTCGGTTAATTTCCGCTTCTGAAAGTGTTGCCTTTTGTTTATTTAGGATGGAGTTTATTTTATTTAATAAAGAAGTTTGGATATCGGACATGGGGTAATTCTTTCAATGATTTATTAGTGGCTGATGATGTCTCGTATGTTAATGGTTAATATTTTTCTGTTTATTGGTGGCTGATATCTGGCTCGTTTATCAGCCATAGTAGTGAGCTATAAATCGGAAAACTCGTGCAATCTATTTAGGCGAATATAGTGAAGTCTCATTGACGGATAAACCTTGTTCCGAGAAAAAATAGAAAAATGGACTATGAAAACTCTCTTGTAATTGCACCTCTAAATGATCATTTATTAAAAAATTTACTTAAGATACAAATACCTCACACCCGTCCCCGTATATAACCCAGCATTCTTTCAAACTACAGATTATTTCCCTAAAGTCTCCAGGAAGCAAAACATTTCGAATTTCAAAACGTCTAAGAGAATTTTTTATCGTTTGAACCAATTTATTGATTGAATTATAAGACAATTTAATGTTTTCTATTTTAAGGGAATAAATACTTTTATTTTTCAAACTATCAATAAAATCGTTAAAATAAAATTCACAGTTTTTTATAACAATTTTTCTTAATTTATGCAATTGTTTAATATTAGGTAGTAAATGGGAAATATTAATATCTTCTAATATTAAAAAACTGATGCTTTTCGGTAAAATTGACACCTCAAAGTTTTTACACAAAAATATATTTTCTATTTGGCCTTTATAATTGAAAATAAGTTCAAAGTTCGTTTCTATGAATTTATAGTATTTAATATACGGGAATGAGTTTAGGAAATGAGATACTTCGTGTTTGCTGAGTTTATTTCTTATTGAAGTGAATTTGGTGAGTTTATTTATAATAGTAGCTTTTTTATTGTTTATAATAGTGGGTATCGTGTCGGTGGTCATCAACTCTACTTCTCCACCTTCTTCTGAAGTATAAGACAGTAGGTGGAAGGCTGAACTATCAGCCGGAGAAGAGAATCTATAATATTTATCAGAAGAATTTCCACCGAACGAATAACCTTTATCTAATTTATTACTCAAAGGCTCTAAATCCAAACATGAAGATCGAGGAACTGGAAGAGAAATATTCTTATTATAACCGTTAAAAGATAAACCAATCAAATACTCAAAAACTTCCACCAAATCCCCACTACTATTCACATTATTAAACACCAAACTATTAATCTGGTTCTCGCCATTTAATAAAGTAAACAGATCTAATTTATTAAAATGGCCCCTAAACTCAATTTCATTAATCTGATTCCCAACACATTCATATTTAAATCGCTTAACTGAATCCAAAATCAATTTCTTAATCAATAAATTCCTAAAATATCTAAAATCTACAAAACTCGAAAACACAATTTTTAAACAAATTAGGTTTTGATAAAAAATTAAACAATTAGTAAAATTTTTATGAGTTTCAATTTCAGCTGATAAAATAAAATCCTTATTTGTGTTATTAGTATCTACATTATAATCAGTAAAATATTCTGTATTATTTATTTTTTTAAAATTCTCACTTTCCGAGTGAATAAAATCTGTACAACGAAGAAATCGTAACTTTCTAAATATTTTGGATAAAATAATTGAGGAAATATTTATTGAATCACTGTTTTCATTCTGTTTTATAAATTCAATGCTTGAAATTAAATGTTGTGTTTCAGATATTGGTTTTAGTTTCTGTATTTTTTTATCTTCTAATTTTCTCATGCTTTTTATTTATATATTTGATATATTAGATACTATGGGGTTATTAAATAATATGCAGTTGATTGAAATTATGAACGGGTAACAGTTGTTTTTTTTTAAAACTAAAAATGAATTTTTTCTTATTTAATAAGAAATAAAAAACGCTAAAATTTTATAGAATTCTTGTTTTTTAAATAAAATCAGAGATTGAAAATAATGAGTTTTGTTTAACAAACAGGGATTTATAAAATAGTACGTTAATGTTTTTCATAAAAAGAGAAAAAAGATGTGTGTGTATGGGGGGGGGGGGGGAGGGGGGGGGGGGGGGGTGGGGCGGGGGGGGGGGGGGGGGTAGATAAGATAAGTTAGGTAAGATAGGTGAGGTAAGATAAAATATAGAAGAAAAAGTGCTGTAAGTATTTTATCTTTAAAAAAAACAGATATAATAAAAGTGAAACAAAATACAAGTTAGCAATCATTTTGAATCAGAGTTTTTTTTATTTTAATTAAAAACACTTTAAAATATTTATTAACACTATTTCACTAATAACTTTATTTAAATATTGTAACAAATATTATTATTTCGATCTTAGTATTTTGAACGAATTAGAGAAAAACACATAAACAGGAAATATATTTTTACAATCAGAATATCTTAATTAAAACAATTACTGTATGAAATTATTTGTTGTATAAAAACTAAACGACAAAAAAAATAAAACTTTTTTTTTCAAATTTTATTTTTAATTATATGAAAAGGTGTTTTTAAAAGGAATTTTTATGTATTGACTTATTGTTTTTCGGGTTTTAATTTACATTTGTTTATATAAAATTGAAAAATAAATATAAACTTCTTTTTATGAAACTTAGGTTTTAATTATAAAACTACTTTATGTGTATATCTTTTCTTAATTAAAAAATGGTTGAGTGATTTTTAAAATTTAATTCGATATTTTTTCAAAACGTTAATTAAAAAATTTTTATTTTTTAAATCTGATATTTAATACGAAAAGGCTAGTTTCCTTAAAGAGAAAAGTATAGTAGAGTTTATGTTTCACAAGATTTGTTTGGATACATTATCAAACTTAAGAAAACTAAAGATCTTATAAAATTTCATATAGGCGTTAAATATAGCGTGAGAAACAACTGAAAATTTAATGTAAACAACGTTAGTTGTTAAAAGATTTTTGTTGTATAAACACTGACAACCTTTGTTTATATATGCTAGGACACGATCATAAAATCCGATACAAAAGTAGAAAACAGTTACAAATTTTTTTTATCTTAAAAAACATTATTTTCTATTTATTTGCACGATGATTTCTGTAAAAGAGTTTCAAAAAAAAATTTTGTGCAATGACGGTTTGTGCATAATTCGTAAAATTGATCAAAAAAAAAGCCCTTATTTGGAAAAATTGCCGTCTATAATAAACTCTTCGAATTGTTAAAACTGGCCATTTACATATAAAAGATTGTACTTACAGCCATAAATATAAGGAGGGTTCTAGTTTCCTCAGGTAAATAATTAAATTTAAAAAAAAAGTTTTAATTATCCACAAAATAAATATTGTATAAAACTATAACTCACTATTATAATACACCCTTGATAATAATAAAAAGATTTCACTTACACATTCACAAATTTGTAAATATCGTTTTTTTATTAAAAATGAATCTCTAATTGCTTCAAACTCATTATTATTAATATTATTTAATAAACAAGATATGTCTATTGTTTTGTCTATTATTGTATCAAATAATAAATATATTTTTTGTTTAATATCTGAATTTTGATTTATTGTAAGTGTATTGTTGTTTATAGAAAGTTTATTTGTTGACATGGTGTGTTTTTTTATAATTTCTTTGTTTTAATAATTCTTGTTATTTAAGAAAAAAGAAAGAAAAAAGTCTCAGAAAAAATGTTATCCTCATTATAATAAATTAATAGAATGAGTTATTTTTCTATTAAATCTATTTAAGATAAAAAGGGTAAAGTTATCATCATTGACTATGTGGAAAAGGGGGGGTATGTTTGTTTTATTTAGTGTGTTAAATTGTTCTATTTACATGGGTGTGTGTTTTTTTTATTTTTTTTATTTTCACTAATTAGTTAAATTAATCATATTACTGTTCGGGAAATAATACTGGAGCGTTTCTCACACTATCTAGCTGTGTTTCACATCATCTAGCTGCGTTTCACATCATTTAGTTTCTTTCACATCGGCTAATGAGTTTCACGTACTCAAAAACCATATACAAAAACTAAAAGCGTTTAACAACACTCACTATATTTTAAATAAGTAAAAAAATTGTAAACTCCTGACCCGAAGAGAGTATTTTTCTGGTTTTTTTTCTATTTTTTTTTTGTTTTTTTCTGGTTTTTTTCTATTTTTTTTCTGTTTTTTTCTGTTTTTTTCTGTTTTTTTTTCTGTTTTTTTCGTGACTTTGCTCTGCTTTTTATTTTATTAAAACGAAAAATTCTCAATTTAATATCTAAAGAAAAATAAAATAGAACCAAAAAAAAAATTAAGTAAAAAACAAATTTACTTATTTTATTCAATAGATATATTTATTATAGTCTTTATTTCTTATATAGTGGTTCTTGATTATCCAGTAACACGATAGTCATAAAAACAGCACTTACACAAAGGAAAAGACACACCGCGTAAACAATGCGTTCTAAACAGTTTTTTCTTTTTATTATTAACACAACAGTTTATACACGTGTTTCTTTTTTTTGTATTTCTTTATCTGGCAGTAAATGAGCGTCTTTTTTTGGTGTGTTTTGGCCTTGCTCTTTGTCTATATAAATCACGCTATCATTTGTGTTATCGACAAAACTTTTATTTATTGTAGCCGATTATTCTTTATATTTTTTATTGTTAGTGACTATAGTTGTTTTAAGCAGCACATTAGACAGAGATTATAATCAAGAAGATTTATTATATTTTGTCTTCTATACTCTAACAGGCCGAGTTTATTTGCCTGACTTTTTTTTATAAAGTACAAACGTTTTATACAAGAATATTTTAATAAAAATGAACGTGTTTTTCTTGATTCAAGATTATGTTTTCCCTACAGAGAAATAATACTTAGTCATCTGGTCACATATATCTACTCTTCTGTATATTTATTGTATTTCTTTATTTTTTTTCGAATAACTTACTGTCTTTACGTTTTTATTGACTTTAGTTGTTTTTTTAAACGTTTCGTCGAAATATTTTTTGCTTTATAAAAAGAGGGCATGAACAGACTTGTTTTCTGTCAAAAAAACTCAAGTTTATATGTTTTATGTTTATCTCATAACTAGGGCAACCAAAAAAAAGGCATTTATTTTTTATTTTTATGGCATTTAAAAGTTTCTAAAAGGCATTTAAAAACTTTGAAAAGGCATTTAAAAGTTTCTAATACGTCCGTTTCATATTATTCGATAATATGGCTTTGTTATTTTAACGATAGTTTAATATAACAACGATATTATTTATATCATTCGAAAACGATAAATAAACTAAATTATAGAATAATATGCCTTTATTATAATTTTTTTTTTGATTTATTGATAGAATAATTTGTTTTTATTGTTTTTTTTTTTTTTGCATAACTCAGTATTATCAAAATTTAAAGAGCAATAATAACTCGCATTTTTTAAACTGAAAAACAACCAAATTCGTTTCTACACACTTATATATAAAGAATCAGTTATTGGTTTGAAACTTCGTTCGTAAAAAAACATTAGAAAAACACAGTTTTTATAACAATTTTTATTTATTTATGGATACTTACACAAAACCCACTTTGAAAACAAAACGATCAGTATGTTTTTATGCTACTATAATTAAAAGTTCGAAAACGTACTATTTTAATTAAAAGGTTTTTTATTTTATTGGAGAAAAGAGGGTTTTATGATATTTTATTGAAAAAAAGGCATTTATGGCATTTAAACTGAAAAAAGGCATTTATGGCACTTAAATTGGAAAAAAAAGACATTTATGGCATCTATGGCATTTAATGGCATTTTGGTTGCCCTAGTAATAATATAACCAAATAAAAATAACAGTTTTAATAACAAAACAACAACGTTAACAAATAAAAATAATAAAGTTGAAAACATAAATGACATATTTGCTAGAAAAGGAAATTATTTTAATAATCTTATCGATAGTATAGTCTTTTTATGTTCTAAGAGCATTTTTAAATCAACCACATCTGCGGCTAAAAAAATTCAATTAAAGATAATTCAAAAAATACTGAACGTAAAAATGACAAACTTAAAAAATAAAAAAATAGAAAAAAAAAATTTTTTATAAAATAAAAACTTAAATCCCCGAAAAATAAAAAAAGAGTTTCAAAGAAAAAAAAATTGAAAATCATAGAATTATATTTAGTTAATATAACTATCCGTTAAGAAAGAGGGGGAGGCCTTGGCTTAAAACAGTTATTATATACATGTTGATATGTGTTAATAATGTATATTGTTAAAAAAACAAGTTAAAACCAACTGTTTCCCATATATAAAAACTTGTTTTTTAACCGAGAACGTTTATTACAAAGACTAAATATTGTTAGTTGCTTGACACGCAGTATTGTCAAGGAATAAACCAGGTCTGTTTTTTACATTATAATTAAACTAAAATCTTGATGCACTTTTTTGCTTCATATTATTCTCAAAACAAAAGTCGCGGCTTTATCACTGCGTATATTGTCTAAACAAAATCTTGAAATAATTTTTTTATTAATATGTTTCAAAGACTGAATTTAGTTGTAATTATGTAGCACTTATTTCTGACAATTCAAAATTCGGATGTTTTTTTTTCGAAAGCCTTTTTTGTCAACTTGAATTTTAGCGTCTTTTTTTTGACACACATTATTGTCAAGAATTGTGAAGGAAGTAGAGATGTATTAAAAATTAAAAGAAAAAATATTATATCTCAAATACGTCTAAAAACACTTTGCAGTTTATATATTTATTTTTTTATTGAAGTTTTTTTTTCGCATAGAATTTTATACTAAAAAATAGTCAAAAAAAAAGAATTCAGTTTTGTTTTTTAATTTGTACTTTAAGATATTTTTAATTAAAAATTGGAAAAATAGAAAAAAATCAAAAAGTTAAAATTAGTTCTATACTAATTAATATTTGAAAAAAGTTTTCTTATATTTAATTCTGCTAGAAACAAAAATATCGCCAAAACCCGTGCTTGTTTATAATATACTCGAGGTTTAAAATTAATTTTTTTAAATCAAAGGGCTTTTTGTTCATACTTTTTTTTCTAGCAAACAGTTTACTTTGACAATACAAGAGTGTTTTTTTAAATAATATGAAAAAGACAAATATCAATCTTTTTTTTTAACAAGGGTTATGTTCTTATTAAACTCTGTGTCATTTGTTAGGTTAAAAGTGAAAACTTGGGGTTATTTAACACAAGTAAGAAACAGTTGCCGAAGAAAAAATGAACACAATTTAATATTTATAAACCAAGACCAACTCGTAAACTTAAGTAAGAAAAAATAGAAAAGAGATTAGCGCAAAAACGGCGAACTATTTATTAACAAAACGTTTCGCTTTTTTAATTGAAACGATCAAAAGCGTTATATTTTTAAATTCAAAAAAACAGGCCCGTGTTGTAATGAAATAACAATGTTTTTAAGAATATATTAGACTCGATGCATTCAGGTACATAATATGTCGTGTTTTTTATAGAGTATCGATACTGTAAAACTCGAGATATGTAAACAGATGTTTGAATCGTCTAAATGAAACAGTGTCTAATATTGAGTCACTCTTATCTTCAATAATATTCAGCTTTTTAATAAAGGTTGATTGTCTACATGCTATATTTCAAAAAAACTGACAATTTAAAGATTTTATTTAAAAGCTACGTTTATGACTCTTTTTCAAAACTTGGGATTGGTTTCCCAAGCATGATAAAAAAAACATAATCTGTGTTAAAAGAATTCAAATGTCTCTTGAACAAAGTATAGCCGAAAAAATATTACGTGATAATAACGAGAGTAACTTAAAAACAGAAGTATAAGTGACTTCTTGGCTTTCCGCAGTATAAAGAATACACAAAAAGACAAGATATAGATTACAGAGTCAAGGATAAATCGAAAGATATAATTGAGCATTAAACATAGAATAAAGAAAATATTTGGGCACAGAGAACAAGATACTTTGTCAATTTAGTCGATATAACACCAATACAACAAACTTTTACATAAACCGACTAAACCTTCAAATTTTGTGATGTTTAGAGGATTGGCTCTCTCTAATCATAAGTGGATATCTATCAAAGTTTTCGAAATACAATAACTAAAATACACGTATTTAAGACACATAGAAGATCGTAGAAACAAATATAATCAGAGACAGCTAGTAAAAATTTTAAAAACTGGTCACACTGTAACTGTTAGTTAAGAATTAAATCTCATTTTTGAAAGAAGAAGGCGATCATTAGAAAGAAATTGATTTCCTGAAAACATACATTTTATCTATAGAAAATTTTCAACAATACAGAAAATACACAAACAACAGCATTCACTTTTCCCGTATCCAAAAAATTATTTTTTCAAGTTATATCTTTTTAATCAATTGTTTGACACTTCACAAAAGAAATTTTTTTTTCGATGTATTACAGGATTTTTAAACCTTAAACTACATATGAAAAAACTCCTGCAAGCCATAAATGTTCGTTAAAAAAAAAACAACAATCACTTTATTATTAAAACACACATCACATAAAATGAAAAACTAAATAGATATTGTTGAAATAACGAAATCTGACACTTTAAGTATAAAAAAATTGTTGTTTATTAGACGAACCAAGTCAAAACAATACTTCGGAGAACAATGCGTTCCCACTGTTTGAAAACGTATGATCCAAAGAAGGATTATCTTTTTCACACTTTTGAACAAAAAATTAAGAAAAATAAAAATATGATTCAATATATTTTTATTAAATAAAATAAAATCAACTTTTTAAAATAAGAAAAATATATTAATAAAAACACTAAAAAAATGAAATATACAAGAATAGTTTATTACCAAATTTCGAACTCGAAGATAGCTTAGTTTTTTTTGATTTTTGACCGTCTTTTTAAAAGAACATTTTAGTTTTTTTTGGTTTTTAACTATCTTTTAAATGAACAGCTTGTCTTTTCTTGGTTTTTGGTAAATCTTTTAAAAGAACATTTTAGTTTTTTTTGGTTTTTGACTACCTTTTAAACGAACAGCTTGTTTTTTCTTGGTTTTTGGCGGATCTTTTAAAAGAACAGTAAATGTGAAAGAGTTATAATATAAAACTATGGCTTTCTTGAGAAAAGAAAATATGTTAGCATAATTTTTTAATTCGATAGTAAGACGTTTTATCTATTTGCGACAAAAAAGTTCTGAAGCTATAATATTAAACTGTCAACTAAAAATGTATATAAGCAAAATAAAAAACGAAAAAAAGCTTGCAAAACCTTTCATAAGTTTCAAAGAACTTTTTCTTTTAGAAACCGATGCATAAAATACAGTTCAGACACTTGAATAAGTATCATCGCCATTTGCCTATACCTAGCCACATTACTTTTATTTATTCTGTAACGATATTTCATTTAAAGATAGATTTAATCGATATTTATTTTTTTAAATATGTTTATAATTAGTTGAATTTATAATACACTAAATTGATGATTCTTTTATAATTTTTTGTATTAATGAATCGTACATTCAAATATTTATTTTTCTTTATTTTAAAATATTATTTACTTTTTTACAAGACTATAGACGAAAAAAGTTGTTGTTTCGACTATAGTCAAAATAAATTAAAAAACGACTTTTTCGAATGAGAGTTTTAAAAACAAAAATATTTTTTTAAAAACTAAAACTTTAGAGAGGATTTTCTAATTTTCTCTGCTTTCGCGGCGTAAATACATGTATTAGTATCGTTTATGACCTCGGATTCGAGCTAAAACTAACCATCTGCCGAATTTAATAAAAAAAATATTCAATTGAAAAAATAAATAAAAGACCTAGATGCAATTTTTGTCTTTAACGACGCAACAGTAATAACTAAAAGACAAGCTCGATTATCAACTTAAAACTAAAAAAGACTTTTAGTTAACTTTTGATTTGTTTTTACTTATTTTTTTCGTTTAATTAATTTATATTAGGAAAATACTTTTTCAAGATTATAGTGAGAAATACCAAGCAAGTATCGTTTTTTGTTTTTATCGTGTTGTTAGAGCTTCTGTTCGAAAAAAATGATTTTACAATTTCTTTTGTCTATAGTTATAATCTCTGTTTTTTCGTCTATAAGCGAAAAGCCGTTGATTTTTATATCTCACAAAGATTATCTATCATGAAACTGACAAAAAACATAAGTTATCTAAAGACTGTGAAACTTTCCAATAATAGCATCATAAACAAGTTATTATTCGAAGAATGCATTAGTATAGACGTTTCCACAATAGTTTTTAAAGAGAATGTTGCATGTTTTTAATTCGAATAAACCTGCTAAGTACTAAAAAACTTTTACATGTGTAACTGTTGTGTTCTCGAGCTTATATATCACTTACAGTTCAAATTCGTCATTTTATAATTCAATTTCGTCACAAACTTTATTTAATAAAAATTTTTTTTAATAAAAGAAACATTTACTATATTTTTTAACTAGACATAACTTTTGACTGACATATGGTTTTTTAACAATTAAAGAGATCTTTTAAAACTTGCCACAACACCAATTCAAACAACAAACAAAATTTTAATAGAAATCACAACAACCAAACACAGAGAGAGGAATATCAAAAAATAGATAACCATAAAAGAGCAGATATTATAAGGATGGTTTTCGAAAACATGCTCACTGCAAAATACGTGGCAGGAGTTCTTAATATTAAGCAATACACTGTTAGAATTGTTTTGGCAGTGTTTTTAAATAAAGATCAAGTAAATAAAAAAATAGTTGTGCTTGAAAAATAAAAACAACAGAAGAAATCGAAAACAGAATTGAGGATATAATTTCTTCAAATTCCAGAGTCACATCGAACCAAATATACTCCCAAATCAAAATGAAAACAAACACCAAGCGCTCTATATCAACAAAAAATGCAATGTCTTGAAGAAGTTACAAATAATTTTGAAAAAATTACATAGAGAGCTTGAAAAGGCAAATAATTCTGAAAAAATAAAAGATAAGTGACAGTATTCACTTTGGTAGCAACGATCATTGTGTTGGTGTTTATCGAAATATATTATTTATTGACGAATAATTATTTATTTTCACACTGATAGAACACAGGCGCGCACATATCTTGAAATACAGGCCAATATGCCGATTTCTACTGTTCGAGAGAAAACTGTAATTCCTATATTCTGTATATTATAAAATGAAGTTGTTATTATAAAGATAATATCGAGTTCTAAAGTAACGAGGGGGTATTTAGCGCGTTTTTTGTAGAGTTGTGCGCGTATATAAGGAACGATCTTGACTTACAGAACGTCGTTTTATTTTAGATAATGCTAGAAATCACAGAAGATATTTGCTTACAGTGGTATGTGAACCAATGGTTTTTCGTTTTCGTTTCTTCTCCATACTCATATGTTCTAAATCAATTGAAAATTGTTTTTCGAAAATTAAAAACATAGTGTGAAAAATATTATCAACGAACACCATGATGCGTTTGCCAGAGTTATTGCTCCACGAGATCGAGTGTATTACATGAGAAGATTGTCGAGGGTATTACAAATATATGAATAGGAATATTGTATGGTGTGCTGCGGGGCTGCTTTATCAGGCTCGATAAAAACAAATAAATATTTTTATTAAATAATGTCTGTGACGAAACTGAACTGAAAAATGACGAATTTGAACTGTAAATGATATATATTATATTGCGATATGTTATTTTAAATCAAAGATTAGTTAAACGTTCTTAAATTCACTTGCGGAAAGAAGGTTTAAAATATTCATAGAAGGTTTAAAATATTCATAGAATATTTTTATATTTCGTTTGTTTTATGTCGCGACTTTAATAGAAAAATCCTGTGTTTATGTAACTCTTTAATAAACAGAGAAAGTTCTGTGAGTTTAAATAATTTAAAAAAAAACTAAAAGTGTATGTTACATGAGAATATTTCAAAGAAAAGATATTAAAAATTTTGTATATAAAAAACAATTTTCAGAAAAAACGTCTCATTAATTAGTACAGTTCGTTATAACGAATATAAAATACAGATAATTAAATCAAAAAAAACAAACAAAAACTTGAAAAAAAACAGAATTTTTAATATCACAAAAGAAAGTGTCACTATATTGGATGAGTTAGAAGAGCCCGATATAAAACTAGTCCGTGATTCTGAAGCTATAATAAAAAAACTATTAAAAATAATGTATATTTTCTTAATATGTTTTTGATTTTAATAAAAACGTAGTCGATGTAAACATTACATATCAATTAATGAAAAAATATCTGTAACTACAAAAAAAAATATTAGAGAATTAATAAAAAAATTCTTTATATATTAAAATACTAATTAAAATAAATAAAGCTTGAACAAATATTATATTCTACAATGTAAAAAACAAAGACGTTGTTTCTCAGTCAAATTCTGAGAACGCTTTTATATAACAATGTTAAATACGATAATAGAAAAAAAGCCAAAGCTCGAAAATGTTTTTTATCAAAAAGACATTTGATATTTAAAGTTAGAAAAGCGAAAAAAGGTAACAATAAAAAAAATTTCTGTTTATTTAAAGGCCATATATATGTTTGTAACGTTGTTTTTTCCAAAACTGGGATAAAACATACTGTTTCCTAAAATGTTATAACAACCATAAAGAAAACAGAGTTACATTTTATCAATTAAAAACCAATGAACGGTTACAAGACACGCAAAACCTTGTTTTTTTTACTCAATTAAAATAGTTTCTAACTGCTCATCCAAAAATTTCTTATCTGTTTTTTTAGTTTCTTGTTTTTTTTCATTATTTAAAACTTATTAATGTTTGACAAGCAATAAAAAAATTTTAAAAAAGATCTTTTATATTTATGAAACGTTTTATCGTTTTTTATTTCTAATTTTTCGATTTTCTGTTGATACGCAATATTTTTGTGAGAATGTTTCTTATAAAAAAATAAAAATTTTTTAGAGTTAATGATATAAAAGATAATTATCTTATAGTTTATAATCTCTTGTTTTTGCAAATTTAATTAAAAAAAAACTATTTTTTGTCAAAGTTTTTTTAAGCATTAAATATTGCGATAATCCGGTCAATTTTTATATTAAAAAATATTTTTTTTAGCATTACTTGAATTTTAAAACAGCTGAAATTATATTTATTTTAAGAATATATTTTTGATAATTAAAATTACCAAAAAAAAATGATAATAAATGAACATTTGCAAAAAAGCGATATTAGACTTATATATATTGTACTAATAATGAACAATACATGAATGAAAAAATAAATAAACTACTTAAAACAATAAAACAAAACAGACAGTTACTCAAATCATACAAAAAACAACACATTTCAAACTCATCTGATCTTTCAACTATTCTTCTTTTAATTGTTGAGTCATCGTTACAGTCCAGAAATATTGATATGACTATCAGAGACTCTTCAAGAACAACAACCAACGTAATGAAAACCGAAAATGATTTTAAATTAATAAAACACGGAGAGGTTTATACAGGCAGCGCATTAAACTACAAAGAACATTTAATTCCAGTCAACTATTCGGCCTTCAGGTTCTATAACACGAAAAGAGGGCCTTTTATATTTCAATGTGAAGTTGAATGTAATGAATATCCAAAATATTCTGTTATAATTAATCGCCGGAACAAGAGAGTTTATTTCACAAATAACACTGAATGGGAAAAATTTAGAGAGTTTTTTGGTATCGAAATGGATTTATTGGAGTTTTTTGGTATTTCTAGAAACGATGTTCAACAGTTATTGAATGCCGGGAAAGATTATAAGAAAGAATAGTGATGATACAAGGAAAGATAAAAGTCGAAAAACGAGTTGATTATGTGTAATTTTGATGGCAAACGAAAGTAAGCTGTTTTTTTTGCTTAAAGTAGATGAAGCAAGATTATGGATATATGAGTTCTTAAGACAGCTCAATAACCCAAAAGTCCAAATCTTTGTTTCATAACTCTGGGAATGAAAAAAACATAGTGTAAAGTATCTAAAGTATGATGAACCGACACGCTCAAAAAACGATTTTACTCGTGGGATAAGATATATCCCAGTTACTGCGTTTAGTATATTAGACAGAAAGTGTATTTTTAACTTCTAGAAAAATTAGAAACACAAAGTATTTCTATGAACCTGATTCTTTTATAGCCTATAAATGAAACAGTCTATGTCTGTTGAAACCCTCTTTTTTGCGACAAGTTAAAGGATTTTTTATTAGAGCCTTGGAATAAAATCAAAACTTTTTAAGTTTCAAATCTCTCATCTTTTATAAGTATGCATTTAGTAAAGGCTTTTTTCTTTTTTAACGAAATATTTTGTTTTTGGTTTATATGGCAAATATTATAATAGTTGACACGGACCGTTTCGTTTTATACTTTACCATTTTATTCTTCATTATTATAATCTAATTAAATAAAAAACGAAAGTTTAAAAAAACATAACTAGAAACCTTTATTAGAATAGTTTTAAATAAACAAAATATACTTGTCTTTAGTTCATGGTGCGGAGATAGATCTAGAAACATTGATGGAAACCTTTTATTTTTTTTCAAATGTTCGTTTTTTTTATTTGCGCATGGTTTGTTCTGTTATTAATCAAGTGTTTTATCGTGTTACTGAAATATATAGAATAAATATAAACAATATGGCTATGTCAGCTTAGCTGTGTAATGTGCTATGTTGTAATCTATATTGTTCATGTCGATTGTTTAAAAACTTAATTTTTTTATTTGGTTTATATATTTTCTTTTAGGGGAAGCGACGAGAATAAAACGGCCGATAGTAATAATTAAAAAACAGGCACTCAAGGCTAAAAATTCTAATTCTGATTTGGTTTTTTCTCGTATGTTTGACTTTGTATTGTATAAAATGGCATTTAACGACCTCTCTAACATGTAATATATTTCAAAGTATTTATGTTGTTTAACATGAATGTTATCTCTGAATTAATATTTATCCGATCGTATATTCGTTCTTTGTCTACAAATTTTAGTTTTAAATTTAAATAAAAACGTGTCAACAGTTTTGTTTTTTAAAACATTTTTTTAATTCAAGAAAATATTTAATAAAAGAAAAACAAATTATTTTTTAACATAAAAAAACATAATAATCAGTAACAAAACTGCAGTAATTATTTTGATCGAATATTTTTTTACAAAAAACTAAGAAATGACACACATTAATGTCTGTCTTCGCTTAAAGTGAACATTTTTATACAAATCAAAAATACTGCTATTTTGACTTATTTAATTAACTGATGTTTTCCTGGCTAAAAGTTGGTTTAATTCACCAAGTTTTTTTTACATATGATATAGATGGTTGGGTAAAAGCTTATTTTTTTTCTAATTCTTTTTTTATTTTTGATATAATGACTGCCAATTTTGGATTGATTAATTAAAAGTGTTGTTTATAAGCGAGCAACAAAACACATTATATGTTGTCTGGAATAATTGCGCCGATTATAAATTTATTCTCGTCTAAATCAAAAGACTTGTCCATTGAACAAAAAAATTTGATAATAGACTTTAATGCTTTAAAAGAAAGTGTTTTTAAAATACAGAAAGTCAGAATAAGTTTTGACAAAAATTTCGATATTGTTTTCGGAGATAACTATCAGAGTCAATTTAAATACATAAAAATAATGTGTGAAAAAATCGCTCCTAGCATAAAACAATGGAAAGTTGTCTCTCAACAACTAAATGTAACCACCCAAGACACGAAAGAGAAAGCTGAGTATAATTTGATACGAGAGGCTTTTCTAGTTCAATTATTTTCACTATGTAATAGGTTTTTTTCAGAAATAAGAGACATGATATCACAAGAAACGGCACTTGGAAAACCACTTAATTCTGAAAAAATGAAAAAATTATTTTCGGACTTAAATAAACAGAGTTCAGGATGGAAGAAGGAAAACGCCATTGACTTGTCATTTTTGGATGCTATAAAAGCGTCTGTTCCATCATTAACTATCTGTTATTTTAGCTCAAAACTAGCAGTATTAATGAGTGAAGAAACAGGCTTACCAAGAAAAACAATACTGAGGGTCTTGTATCCAAAAATCAACGATTTACGCAGTATCAGCAATTACGAACGAACAGTCGCACCGCACTTTTATTACACCTTTGCGTATTTTTTAAAATATTATAAGCCTGGAGTAACATGGGATAAAAAAACACACTTTTTAATGTGTATTAGAGACGAAAATTGTGACAGCCATAATACAAATAATATAGATCGCTTATATTTCTCAATAATAAAACGTTATGATGTTTATCTGAAAACAAATTTACAAGCTGAATTCGCAGATGCGAGAAAAATAGAAAAAAACTTAGATCGATTCAAAGAATATATAAACAACAAGGCTGTGTTGACCAGCTGTTGTTTAAGCAAAGAACGAAATTTAATTGCATTGAAGTGTATCAAGAAGATTGATCATCAAGAGATTATTGATAAAACAAAGTGTATCAAGAAGATTGATCATCAAGAGATTATTGATAAAACAAGGGAACAATACTTTAAATATATAACACGAGATTTTTCGAATAAAACAACGTTTTTTGATCACAGAATCATCGGTTTTATAGAAGCTAATTTTAATTACGGTTTAAATGATTCAGATGTATGGTTAGACGAGTCGAAATGGATTTAGTAAATTTTTGCTACAAAAAAGGTATAGATGTTTTTTTTTATTTTTTTATCTTTTCTTGTGTTATATTACATTGTGTTAGATAAATAGACATAGTTTATATAATATTATTTGTTTTTATATATTGTGCGGGTTTGTTTTTACATGCACAAGCCACACATGGTATATAATCAAGAGCGTTAATACTACATTTCGCGATCGTAATTCTATTAAAGGTGTTAATTATATTTTTGTTTAAAAAATTAAAATTATAACTTTAATGCTAATAATAATTAAGTTTTTAGAAATATAGTATTTCGGTTAACTCAAAATCTTTTTAATAGCAAAAAATTTTTTTTAGTTTGATTAAAAATGTGGAGACGTACTAATAAGATTTTATATACATGAGAAAAACTTGAATAAATGTTGTATCGAATTGTCGGTTTTAAAAAACGCTTGAACACTCGTTGTTTTTTCAAAAAAAAACTTGTGTTAGTTCATATAGATATATAAAAAACAAGCAAAACACTAATAAGTTGGTTGTATGTTTGATAATGGCTCTTAAATAAAGATGTAAAGCCAACAAACAACCACGTACGGTCTTTCTTTTATTAGCTTAATAACTAATGTGCGTGTCTTATATCTTTTTAAGTACGATTAATTCTTGTGAAACTGCATATATTGTATGTCAATAGAGTCGAAGCACTGGTTTTTATTTCTCTTAAAAACCTGAAGGAAATTTTTTTTTAATCAAATATATCATAGAAAGCAGATTCTGGTAGTTTTCGAAAAACTTTAAATTTATATAAAGTACTTTATACAAAAATATAGTGTATAGATATATGTTCAAATTTTGAAAATGCTCTCTCAAGGCAGATCAATATCTCTGAAAAGTTTTTTGAAAAGTTTAGACGAACGAAAGTCTTGTGTTAGTTTTATTAAATCTATTTGAAATGCTTTTCTTTCATATTAGTTTGAATTATCGATATTGTTTAATTCAATTGTTGGTGACTATGCAAAAACGACTTTTTTCTGCTGTTAAAAAAAACGTGCGTCGAAAGCAAAAAATTTTGTCTGAAGTTTTTAATAAAATATATTCGTAATTTCATTTTTATTTATTATATATTAAAGCCCTTTTCTTTTAAGAAACAACCGTATTAATTCGAAGGTTCTTTCCTCAGTGTTAGAATTCGATTTACAATATATTTTTTTTTGTTGGCTTAAACATGAAACTATCCAGTGCGTCACATTTTTAACTTAGACGCATTTGTATCAAAAAACAATAAAAAAATTTTTTAAAAAATCAATGTTCTTCGAGCAAAAAAGTGACGATATCAAAAACCAAGATGTTTTAAATGAACATTTTATCAAGATTCGATTTTTAAGTTACTTAAGTCGTGTTTTTATTTTATTGATGCTACGGTTTTTGAATTAGACGCATTTGTTTTTTAAGTTAAAAAAATTATTTGAATATTAACATTTTTCTTTTATTGTTTTTCTATATAAAATATACATTTTAATCAAAAAATAAGTAAAGAATTACAATGTTTTCTAATAATATAAATTAGTTTATATTATTAGATAACTTGGTAATAACAATATAGAGTTATAACAGTATTGTAAATTATTTTATAATATTGAATAACTGTGTATTTAAAACAAGTATTAAAAAAAATATGAAAGTTAAATGAAAATTTATAAATGAAAAAAGACAGACAAAATAACAAAAATAAATAACAGAATTTTTTAATGTGTAGATATTTCCTGATTGAAAATTTATATTAGATGACTAACAATAGAAATTTTTTTTGTGCGTCTGTGAGACGCGACGCCCATTCCAGTACGTTTCCGTGTATGAGCATCGAAGTAACTAAAAAAACAGATGTGTTATTGATTCAAAAAACAAGTTTTTCAGAAACTAAAAAAAATAGACGATATTGTCTAAGTTTTGATATTTGAAACATAAACACAAAGAAATTATGTTTCTTGACTGACCCCTGTTTAAGGAGACACTTAGTCTCCCCTAAAGATACACATCAGAACTCGACTTTATATAGAATATGTGTTTTTATGTTTTTTTAAGCAAATTTTTATTGAATATATTAATTTTTATCATAAATACTTTTAATTAAAAAACATTAGAGTTAAGTATATAGATCAAAATATAATATAATTTGTGAGTTTAATGGCTGGTTAGATAATTGAGACTCGGGTCAGTTTTAATCACTAATGATCACTCCGTAAACAGCAGAAATATTTTTGAGTTCCCCCCCCCCCCTCAAAGAAAAAACAAGAGATAAATAAAAAAAGCTTGACTTAGGTTATTATAATATAGTTTGAGGCATCCCTGATTACTTCCCTCTATGTCTCTTTTTCAATCTTTCTAAAAAAATTAATCTGATTACAGCAAAACCTGATATAAGTTATTATATTATAGTTTGATATAAAATAATTTAATGAAATCTCGTATAATATAATTTAATAAAGTTTTATATATTTAATTCTTGTTTTTTCTTAGAGAAAGTGAAACCTCCATAGGTGTGTGTGTGTGTGTGTGGGGGGGGGGGGGGGGGGGGGGGGAAAAAACCAAAGAAACCCCCGGGGGAAAGGGGTAAAAAAAGAAAACCCTTTTTACCAAAAGGATGTTTTTTTTTTTTTTATTTAATA
>SBJP01000103.1:12402-28609 GCA_014805705.1 Cucumispora dikerogammari | reverse complement strand
TATTAATATTTTCATATATGAATTTTTTGTTACTAATAAATACGAAGTTAAAAGAGAAAAAAGGATTTATTTGGGTTTTCAACATAAAAAAGAGAACAACACAATTAATTGAGCCATCAAATATAACTAAATTTTTGGTTTTGTATGCTTGCTTTATTATTGATCTAAAATTTTCAATAAAAGTTTTTGAGAAACAAGAATCACAGGTGTAAGTATCTCGTATACGAATTCCAGGCTGTGTTTTACAGATTTTGCAAATGAAGAGTAAGTGATTCATACACCTAAAATTTTATGTGTTTTTTTATACCTAAAAATTTTTATATTAAAAAAAAATGACCACTCTTTTTTTTTCATCTCTTTAAATTAAAAGAAGTATATTTTAAATTATGTATTTTTTTTGTACTTTTATTCAATTAAATCATCCAAAAACGACCGATTCATATATTAATTTTCTTAATTGATACTTTGGTTTTTTTGCTTTTCTTTTTAATCTATATTGATAAATTCTGTTTTTTATATTTTATTATTCCTAATAATTAGGGCGATCTCAAATTACATTTATTTTTAAAAGATTGCAAAAAAACTGCACTTAAAATTTTTAGATAAAAAAATTTAATATTCATTATCGCTATATTTATACATACAATTGTAATAAAATATATTGTAACTTAAAGTTTTTTGAAGTGTGAAACTTCTGTCTTTTGTCACATTTTTCTTAACATAAAGATAAAATAAATTTATAAATTAAAACCTGCTGTTTATAAGTAAAAAAATTGCATTTATCTGCCCTATTTATTCTATTCATATTTGTCTCTTTTCTTTCAGAAGCATTCTGAATATCAACAGTTTTTTTATTTGAAGACTCTTCAGTAGCTTAAGTTATCAATTTTTCTAATAACACTTCGTTTTCTGTATATTTAATATTAATAAAATTTCCTCTAAAAATTTATCTGGATTTTTTTTAAAAAAAGCTAGTTTTTGTTTGTATTTTAGGTCATAATCCAAATCTAGACATGTACTCGTTTTGTTTATCATGCAAATAAAACAAACAAATGTTGTTTCTATTTTAGACATCTTTCATACAACAAAGCGAAAAAAAACTGTATTTTTAAAATTTAATTGTTTTAAAGCACTTATAAAAGTAAATTTCGTTTTCAATCATTTCAACAACTGGAGTTAAATTTAATAAATAAAATAAAGTTTAAAAATTTAAATAATCCCAAGAACTATTAGCTGAAATAGTCTGATGTGTTTTTTTTGTAGCTGGAAAATTAATGTTGCTATAACTTTTCAAGACCGTGTGTGCTATACAATTGTCCAATAATAAAATATTTTTTTTGCACTAATCAGAACTTTTTTAAACATGTAAACATAAATTGAAGCTGGTCGAAGTAATTCACGCATTTTCTTATTAAAATACGTAAATGTTTTATCAAAATTAAAATTTTTAAGCATCAGGGGTGGGGGTGCTTTGATTTCCTATAAACAAAGATTTCATTTGCTATGGGCCATCAAAGTGTGCTAATAGTATTAAATAAACTCTAACTTCAAAGTTTTTATGTTCTTAATAGCGGTTTTGATTATACTTTTTGAAAGAATCAACTTATAAAACAAATCGGGTCTCGTCAAGATTATATATAGTATAAGGCATATATGTTTTTTAATTTTTTTAAATAATAAAAAAAACTTTTGACAAAACATCATTTTCTTTGTTTTTTATTTCTCCCGTAACTTTACGTAACTCATATTCGTTATTCTTTTTAAATCTTAAAAGAAAATCCTTTGAATTTTTAAAATTTACTTTTTTCAACTCTTTTGTAAATTATCGCTTTATCGTGTAAAACATTATCGACGGTTAACACACCTTTATTTATGCAGGTATTTATTTATTTTTAAAGATTATTATTTAACTCTATAAGCTGAAGTTATTTTGTAGTCTAATATCTTCTCTACTGCTTTTTGATGTTTTAAAAATAGATTCTGTTTGTCTATATAGTCCGATATAATATGTCTCGAATTTTCAAGAATGAAACTTATACTAAATTTATCTGCTAAAAATTTTTAAAACAGTGGTTTGTTTTGTTTCTTATATTCGATGAACTCAACTTTTTGTTCTGCTGTTGATCTTGTATCTTTTTCTATTTTTTATTATTTGACATGATTAAAATCTGTTGTAGAATTAAAAGGTTGGTAAATATAATATAGTGTGTATTAAAAGATAGGTTTTTTAATTACAAAAACGAAAATAATAAAACGAGTAATAAAACAAAGAACGGTTTACTGATATAAATTTCATTACAAAACATTTTTGTGTTTTATGTATTATAGAATTAAATTTGTAAAGTGAATTTTTTTTAAAAAAAAATAGTCAAGAAGTATTGAAATTTTAAAATCACTTCGAAAAAAACACCTGTAATTAAGAGTTTGTTAATTTAATATATGTACTCGATCTCGAGAGAGCTATATGTAAATCTTTAGTCACTTTTAGTCATTTATATGCAGAAAAATATAAAAGTAACTAGCGCCAGAACAATTTTAATTAAAAAACATTTCTATTAACAGATGTTTCTCAAATCTGTTTTTTTACAGAAAAAAAAACGTACTTGATAAAAAAAATTATATTATATTTTTGTCCGAATTTATTTCAGTCAGGTTGATAAAGCTAAATATTATTAAATTATTTTTTTTTCAAATAAACATTAACATTGTATATGTAAAAATGTGTTTCATATTTTTATACTGATACTAAGAAGGCTGTACGTTGCCAAATATAAAATATTAAAGCATACTCAGTGTAATATAATAATAGAATTACCAATAACTCGCTGCTCTATGGTTTGTCCTGAGCTTGTCGAAAAAAAAAGACAACCTGTCGGGATTTTTGAACTTTTAAAATTAAATCAAATGTTTATTAATCTTATTGACTGTGATTTAAAGCTTGTTTTTTGTTTAAAACGATCATTTTTTTACGACTATCTTGACTGTTTCTTTTTTGTTAAAGTTTGTTTTTGATATTATTGCAGTTGTGAATTTTTCTATAAACCTCTATTTATTCACTTCTGCTTCGCTTTGTTTTTTTCCTAGCGACAATTATGAATTTACGTCGCCAGACGTTTTTTTTTAAGCTGTTATTTTCACCCCTTGTTATTGTTTATTGATAAGTTCACTAATACTCTATTTAAACATACTCTTTTTTAAATACGAACAATTAAATTAAAGTATATTTGCGGAACAGAAGTTTCCAAGATAAATGAGCTTAGACATGTTATAAATCGTTTATATTTATTTATTTTTTTGCTTTAAGAAGATGTTATATTAATTTGAATACCTTTGTTAATTTTTATGTTGATAAAACAACAAAAAACGATTTATTTTTATAAGAATATGACATATTTACTATGCTTTTTCTTTATATAAAACTTACATAGCAGAGTAGATTGTCATATCGTATTGAACTAAAAAAAATAACTTGAAAGAAGTGAATTTGCCTCTTAAGCTATTGAAAATTATGTTTTTTAAAAAAACGATTAGTATATATGATGTTGTTTATACAGATGTTTTTAATAAAACAAAACCATTCTGTACGAGCTTTCTTTTTGTTTTGAAAAATTTATAAAATAAATCTGTGCTTTTTCAATAAAACATTAGAAGCTGTGGGTGTTTGAAGTAGTCATACGATCTATTCTAAATACACTATATGTTATCTAGGTTTCGGATATGTCTATAACGCCTTTTGTAATTGCTACTAAATAACACGAAAAAAAATTTTATCTTTTACTTCAAAAGCAATTTATAAAAAACTGTTGAACTCTTGTTTATATTAAGTATGTCTGGTATTTATCAGCGATTAGTTGACTGCTTTTCAGACTCAAATTTTTCTCATATCTCTATATTTTTTTTGGTTTTGGCTTGTTTTTTAAGTCAACTCTTGTTATGCTCTAATTTGACAAATATTTATAAAACTTACAGTGCTGTGTGTCATCGTCATCGGCTTTAAATGTTTTTTTACGATAAAAATTGTCTATCTCACGTTCTTGTTTAAAAAGACTGAGAATATTATGTAAAGCATGGAAGTTTCAAAAAAAAAGATATACGTTCACCACGTCAAATCGAGGACAACATATTTAGACTGAAACAATTGTTTTATCGAAATTGAATAAGTTGGTATTAAACGTTAGTAACACACATCTCTTTAACTTAGTTTGTTTCTATTGTTTCTACATGCGGAGTTTAACTTATACTGTGCTCGACGTTGTGTCTTTTTTTAAGTTCGGGTTCATTCGCAAAGCGAATATTTGTGTAAAAACCAATATAACACTAAAGAGCTTAGTTTTTTATTTTCACTTAAAACACCTCTTTTATTGTGAGAAAGTCTTTTTTTTAGTATATTTTGCAAACATTCTATATTTTTATTGTTTTTTGCAACCCTATTCGTTACCAAAGCTGAAAAATCAAAGCAAAATAACAATCTCATTTAAATAACTATATATTTAATAGAAACGGCTGTTACTACAGTGCCGTACAGTAATGATGGCGCCGCGTGCAAAAATTATTGCGTCGCGCAAAAATTAACGCGCTTTTTTTTGTTAAAAATTTTTTATATTTAATTTTGAATATAATTTAATCATAATGTTTTAAAAAAAAGAGCCATCATTTTTACACGCGACGCTATCATTTTTGCACGTCTCGCCATCATTTTTGCACGCGGCGCTATCAGTTTTGCACGCCTCGCCATCATTTTTGCACGCGGCGCCATCATTTTTGCACGCGGCGCTATCATTTTTGCACGCGACGTCAGCATTACTGCACGACACTGTAATAATAAAAACAAAAAGTGTTCAAAAAAAAGCTGTTGAATTAAGAAAACTCATATCTCTAGGTAGTATTTTTTCTCTTATTTAAATTCACCCCACAAGCCTGAAGTCGCTAAAATACAAATGTTTAAAACTTTGGCAAAAAATAAGTAGTGAAATATACAGACCGATATAAAGAAAAAACAAACACGGAAATAACTAGAGACACAATGACTGGGTAGTAAAAAAACAAGATAAAAAAACACCAATAGATAATAAAAGCTTAAGATTGATAAAACAAAATATAAAACACACAAGATTGACAAAACCTAAATTCTCAAAACATTTTAAAAAAAACAAGCTTGTTAACATGTCAGAGTGTTTCGAAACAACAGATATTTGTCATTTTTTTTTATATATAACAAAAAAAAGTAAAAACAGCAATGTTGGTTGGCGCTCTTTAAAGAGATTTGCGTGTTTGCACTAAACATTTTCAATTCACTTTTTTTACTTTTAGAAAGTTTTTTATAATATTTTAATTATTAATTAAAACAAATTCTAAAAAAAGCTATATAAGAGTGTTTAGCAAACTGTGTTTTTTATAATAATACCAGGAAATATAATTATTAGTCTATAGATCAGATTAATGAAAATATATCAATAAAAAATCTGAATAGCGAAAGTTTTTGATTGTTTTTTATCAAAAGCCATATAGTTTAAGACAATCATATGTTATTGAGAAACATAAGTTCGTATAAACGCAATATTTCTATAAATAAAAACTTCAAACTTATATTAAACTTAGTTTCTGTGATTATTACGATATAAAAAAACATTATCCTAGATTAAAAAAAACGAATAAACAATTTTTTTATGTTTTAAAAATACATATAGCAGACTCAATAAGAAAAAGCTGATATCTGATATTTTTTTGAAAATTAGACTTATGAAGCAAACATAACTTGGCATGAATGTTCAATAATTACAACATAGCATAAAGTCTTAGCTTTTAGATAACAGATAATACATAAATTAACTACAATTTTTTAAAAACTATAATAGGAAAGACAAAACCGATTAAGTCTCTAACGAACCAATCTAAAGAATATATCGTTTAAAGCGAAATATTTAAAGAAACATAAAAGTGTTGTTTATTTTTGCGACAATTATTATAAACATCTATCTTGACCTCTTAAATCAAATATACTAAAGAAAAAAAAGATAAAACGTTTTAATTCATTTTTTTCATGCACAAACACGATTATATACATTGCGTGTTTTTGCAAAAAAAAAGCGCTGCCCCAAACCGGTGCAAACGTAGTCATGTTTCAGTTAATAATTAACACTTTAAAAACTCGCGATATAATAGATTAAGCTTTTTTAATGATAAAAAAACAGTCGCGTAAGTTTATGTCACAATAGTAATGTTTTTTTGTCAATGTGATATCTTCAAACCACTATCCGCTTAACAATTGGTTTAAAATATAAATATTCATAGCAGTTTAACATTTAATATTATGATGTTTTCTTAAAGACAAACATAAAGATTTTAAAGTATAAAAAACTCAACTAAAAGTAAACACAATTAAAAGTGTTTTATTCTTAGTTCTTATAAAGTTCTGTTTTTTCTAAAATATCGAGTGTTATATATTGTTTTAATATAAAAACGAAAAACTTTTTATTAACATACACTTACAGAGCAAAAAAATATAAATAAATTTTAAAAGTTTTTTATGGGCCATTAGAGCTCAAAAAAACTAAAACTTTATAACTAATTGTTCTGAAAGAGAACAACGTTTGCCTGTTTAATTTTTTTAAAAAACTTTTTTTTGAACTGAAAACCGTTTTATTATTTTCTTAAAAAAAATGGTGCAAATATAGGAATTTTTATTTAATAATGCGTATATCTCTTCTTTGATCTAAAACACTCTTCAATACGTTTCAGCATGCTTTCAATAAGTTTTTTGAGATAATTAGTTGATATTTCATACCACAATTCTGTTATTTTTTTAAACAAAACTTTCTTATTAGAAGCCGTGTAATCGAGCAACTTTAGTTTCAGAAAAGATCAAATATTTTTAATAGGATTGAAGCCAGGAGATTGTGTCAGCTGGTTTAACACATTTACACTATTTTCTCGAAACTAAGAGGCTGTGTGTCTTGCCGTGTGGGCTGGTGAATTATCTTGTTAAAATATCAAATCGCCCCTGAGCCCCGTCAATGAAGCGGATTTAAAAATATTTTCAGTTAAGCGACGAGTATAGCGAATAGAGTTTATAGTTTCATCAACTAAAACAATTCTACCGATCCCTTCATATGATATACATCCTCAGACCATTATACTTCCACTCCCCCGAACTTTCTAGTAAAGATAATATTTTATAAAGAATGCCTTTTCCTATCTCTCGTAGCAGCCTTTGACGACCATATGACTCTAAAAGCTTGAACCTACACTCGTCACTAAAAACAATGTTAAGAAACTTGCGGAGTGGCCAGTAGATTAATTTTGAAACTCAACTATACTTATCATTTATGTTTTTATTGCAGAGTTGTGGTTTTTTGCAGCTGATCAAGAGTGAAAGCCTACAATGGCCAAAGAGCTCAAAACAGTCCAGCGTGAAACATTTTTTCCTGTTTCTTTTTTAATAGTTTTTGCCAGTTCTGGACTCTAAGTCTGCTATTGACCTCAATTTTTTTCTTTAAAATATCTATTTCCTCTTCATTTAACAATTTTTTTCTACCCGGCCCTGCTTTTCTAGCATAATCATTTACCGCAGACTCTTTTCCTACCACTCTGTAAACCAACTACAGATAATGTCCAATTGTCCTGCAATCAATTTTAGTTATATCTCTACTTTACAAAGCCTAGAACTTCTATTCTTTCTTTTTGTTTTGAAATCGACAAGGTATAGAAAATTTAAGCCATATTTGAGCTTTTTCGCCTTAATTTAATATATTTTTGCAATATTTTAAAAGTCTATGTTTTTTTTTAAGAAAAAAATAAAACGTTTTTTAGTTTAAAAAAAGATGTTTTTTGAAAAAAAATTAAACAGGCAGACGTTGTTTTCTTCGGAGCATTTAGTTTTATAGTTTCGGTTTTTTTGAGCTCTGATGACGCCCATAAAAAACTATATAAACTTTATTCCTATTTTTTTGGCTCTTAGTGTATATGTAAAAAAGATGAACGTGTCTTCATTGAATACTAATGCAAAAAAATCCGTTTTAACCTTTATAAATCTAGACTGGATAGTGTTTTCAAATTTTAAAAAATAGTATTCACGTCTTATAAAATTATGTATTGTTTAAAAATTTGTTTGTAAACTATCTTTATATAATAATATATAAAAAAAAAGAAAAATTTCTTTTTGATATTTCAAATTTACTGAGTATCAGAAGTTTTGTATATAGTCATAAATAAGTCATCTATTTTCGTTTCTCCTGTATATATATTAATATAGAAAGAAGGTTGTCGTAATAAATCTAAATAGCTTTCTAGGACTATAGTAATATCGGATACTATTGAACCTGTTGATCTTCTTCTCGGATCTAAGCCATATCTTCCATTTTGGTCTAGTTTTCTTCTTCCAGATACAACAATTTCCTGCCGTTTTAACTCAGATATATCCAAGAACAGTTCAATGCGTAGTGGGTGATAGTTAGGTTCGTTTTGTTGAAACTGATTAATCATATATTGATACAGTGAGCAAACCCCAGCAGAGATACTGTAAAAAACTTTTTCAAAAAAAACACCGATATATAATTTTGAATCATTACTTGATTCATGAGGAAATATAAGACAGCCAGAACTTATTGTTGCGCCCTGTGACCGGGGGCGAGAAAATATATATATTCCGTTTATCTTTAAGTTTTTTACGATATAATATGCCGCACCTACAGCGCCAAAATTATAAAAAGCACAGTTTTGCAGTCCATTTGTTTTATAGATATTATTAAGACTACTGTATGAAAATGAATCATACGAAACGTGTTTATCAATAATATTTCTTATTCCACATAAGGGAATTAAAAGAAACGGGATATCTGGTTCCACGTTTTTTTTGATAGTTGTTTCAACGAATTGTTTTGGTAACTCCCATACTTCTGCATTTAATACGGAATTAAAGCGATAGGGGGTTTCTTTTGTTTCTTCAATCTTACTCAAGTTTATGAAATTAGCATCTTTGATAAGATGTTTTAATTTAACAATTTCCGATTGAGTGAAACTTGTTTTTACATTTATTATTAGCGTGATAAATAACAAAAACATCTGAAGTTTTTTTGAATTGAATGCTTTAGACATCGTCGTTTTTTAATTAAAGATTTAAATAAAAACATATATTCTACATATATATCATAATGCTGCTATACACTGTTGTTTAAGAGATAATATATGTCAATAATTTTAGAGTTTTAATTTGTTCTTATCATTTCATCAGTTTTTAATAAGTCTTTTTTTTAAAATAATATAAAACTGTGGCTTTTAAAAAATATAATAAAAAAAAGAATTAGCAAAAATATAATACTCAAAATCAAATATATTATAAGTAAAACCTCAAAGTTGATTTGATACATAATCTCTACACACTAAATTTTATTTAGCTAAATCACACTATAATTCTAATAAATACAAGTTAATTAAGAAAAAATAAAAAAAGATTATATAGTATGTTTTTAATTTCTTGTCTTAAACATCATAAACAAACACAAGTGTCAAACACACACCTCTCAGATAAAAAGTATAAAAAACAAACGTCGATTTTAATAAAAAAAAAGCTTTTAAAAACTCACGAAAAAAAACAAAAACAATATTTTTATACCTTTATCCGCAACAATGTACAGAAATAAAAAGAAAACGTGCATTTTAAAAATAATAAAAAAAGATTTTATTAACCTTTCTTAAATATTTCTTGGTTAATAAGTTATAATTAGAGGGTTGATAAATTAAGTTACAGTTGTGGAGAGTGAATAAATGATCTCCTTCTTTCATCATATTTATCTAAAGCATAACTATATTAAAGGATTTGTTTGAAACATTAATTTCGAGTTCATTTTTTTGCCGCGAGTGCAGAAAATAGTTTTTTAAAAATATAAAAAAATCAAGCTTGTTTAAGCCTTAGATTAAAAAAATTTAATGTCAAGACCAGGTATAAATGTTTTTAAGTGTTTTAGTTTTTTAAAGTTTTTTATTTGTATTAGTTTTGTGTTCAATTTTTCGTTGTATTTGTTAATTTATACTTAACTTTCGTTTTAATGTTTTTAATTAGTTGATTTTCGGCATTGCGTTGCGTCTTTACAAATCTATTTTTAATTTAGCCTTAGAAGTTTCTTTTTGATTGTTGTGTTTTAAATAAATAGTTTTTGCGTAGATCTTTTAAATATATGTGTTTTCAATACTATGTGTTCTTATATCTATTCAAAGATTTTTTTGATTTTCGTCGACTCGCCATATTGAGAGACGTTGATTAGTTTGTAATTTAATAAAACATTTTAATATAAGTAGTGACTCGTATTGAATAAAAAGGAGTCTTTTTTAATTACGCGCTTGTGTTATATGGCTTGTATAACTTGTTAAAATATTTTTTACGAGACTTATTTCTATAAATATATTGTTTTTTAATGATAAAATTTGTCAATAATAGTCATCTCGACTTGCTAAATATCTGCAGACAAGTTATGTTATAACAAGGCTGTTAAAATATAGAAAAAACGGTTTTTTCTTAAATAAATTTATTGTAAATCGAGAATATGAGATTTAAATACGAACTCAAGAAAATTTGCATCACTAGAAGTGTTATAATATTTTGCTAAAATATCTACACAAAATTTTTTTTTGTGACTTCCACTATGAAAGTTATTCTTTTCGATAAAGATTGTTTTATTTTCATTTTTGATATATTTTTTCTAACATCTTATTTATAAAAAAAAATTTTTTTAGTTTTGAAATTTTTTTATCATTTGAAACTACACATTATAAAACGTCGATGCTCCATTCGTTGTTCGTGATTCGTTGCTATTTATTTGTTCACACACCCGATTATCATATGAATAAAAAAAATATTAATAGAGGATGCTGTTGTGTAATTTGAGTCTAAAAAGGAAGAAAAGTTCGATTTATCTCGCTATTTGTAATTCCGTGAACTTTTTTTTGATGTTTTTATATTACTTTCTATTATTTTTAAAATACAGAAAAGACACTGTTAAGTTTGTTTTATATTTTTTGTTGTAGAATAAGTTGATTTATATATACCTAGGCCTGAGTTTGATAAAAAATTTAATTAAAAATTTGATTATTATCATTTAATTAAATTTTAAATATGATTGTTTTAAAATGCAAATATTAAAATAATGAATAAATTCGTTTCGTTTTATTTTGTTTCGTTTTGTTTCGTTCGTTCCGTTGTTCGTTCCGTTCGTGCGTTCCGCCCCGTTCGTTTTCGTTTTCGTTTCGTTTTTCTTGTTTCGTTTCGTTCGTTTTGTTTGTTTAGTTCGTTTCGTTTTTTGTTTCTATAAGTGGTTAAAAAAAATTTCGATTTTTTTAGCGCTTCGAATGCTTTTTTTTCTTAAAGACGTTTGGTGTGGTTATTTTTTACTCGTGTCTTTTTTTGAGGGAGGGGGGATACTTGTGTTTTTTTAAAAGAAAACTTTTTACCTGATTCAGACTCAAGTCCTATATTTTTTCCTATCATATTGATTGACTAAAATAAAAAAAACGAAACTTTTTTTCAGTTCGCTTATATTTATGTAGTCGATTTATTGGAAATTTTCAAAAAACAACTCGATTTGTTTCTGATTTAAGTTTTAAATGTTTGTTTTATTTTTTAAAAAGCTCTTTTTTTTCATTATTTCTAATTTTTTTTTATGAGGATGTATATTAACGAACATGTTTTTTCAAAAAAATTTCTGTGAACGAACATTAGCTGGTAAAAGTTGTGTGACGGTGTATGAAAAGTGGCGTCAATAAGAGTTGTCTGTGTGTTTTTGAAAAAAAGTCTGTTTAAAATAACGTATAAAATACAATAGAACATGCTGGATTATCACAATCATTGACGTGTCTCGAAAAAGCCAGCGCTGTGATCAACTTTAAGTGCGTCGAGTATGTATTAGATATTTACGTCAAGGTATTCAGCTATTTTATTTCTTCTTTTATTTATTGTATCTTTTAATACGCTTTGTTTTGAGGAATTTATAATATCAAGGCTTTTAATCGTTTTATAATTTCGAAAAAGACGCTGTTAAGCCGACGTTCATTTTTTTTGATTCTTTGACGCTGAAATTATTTATCTCTATCATTCTTGATATGAAAAGGTTTAAATCGCGTGTGTATTATGCTGCTTAAAACAAAATCGTTTTTTATATAAGAAAAAATCTATTAGAGATTTCATTTTTATCCTTTTAATGTGTTTTCGTGAATATATACCAATATTTTATGCAACTTTTGTTTTTCTTTAGTTATAACTAATCATCTGTAAAAGTGACATTTGGATATGGTCTTAGAATAACTTCTAAAAAGTATATTTATTTAATAAATCCTCAAATTTTATAATAACTTTGCTAATCAATTAACATATAAACTCTGTAACACAAAATTACGATTCGCTAAAAAAAAGCTTTGACATTTGTCAAAACTATGAAAAGCATGCCAAATAACATCCAGAAAAAGACGATAAATCGATAAATGAAAAAAAAATTTTTTTTTACTACGAGTCAACTCGCTAAAATCTAAAATGAAATAAATATACGAAAATTAACATATAAAAAATAGACTCTCGTATAATTTGCTTAATTAAGTACATATAATAAAACTAAAGCAGTTAATTTTTAATTAAAAACAAACAACGAACATAATATTAAAAAACAAAAAAAACAAAAACTAACAAACAACTAAACAGACAGACAATCAAACAAACAGCCGAACGAACGATCTATCACCCACAGATATTAAATAGACAGAAATAAACGATAAAAAAGCTAAAAAATAAACGTAAACGAAACAAACGCAAAAGTTATCATATGCTAGCAATTTGCTCACTTTTTTTTTTATCTACGACTATTTTTTGTTGTTTGAATCCGGATAGTATTAATCAAACTTTCCCGTGTAGTTTTTTTTAATTATACCTGGTTAGCTATATCAAAAACCCTACCCTGGTTTTTTGTTTATTTGCTCTATATTGCGATTAGTTTCTATAAAACAACAAAAAAAATTTTGAACTTTTTTCAAGTTTATTCTTATTCGTTTGTGTTTTTTTTTTAAAATCTTTATTTATGTTTTAGAGTTTTTTGTTTATTTATAGATACTTTACTTTTATTTATATATTCATTATTCATATATAATATATTTTTCTGTATATTATACATTATAATATTTATTGTGAACAAATAGTATTGTCGGCGGTTGGCTAGACCAGAAATGGCACAAGTAAGATTCATATCACGAAAGTGCGCACGAAGGATGATCCACCGCCTTTTTTTTTCAGCGACATTTTGGGGCATTCAATAGTTTCTCTTTTTTAATTTGAAAGTACAAAATAACAGATAATTTCGTAAAACGAAATTGAATGTCAGGGCGTTATTAAAACATGCTTCAAATCTTATAACGTAGACAATTTATGTCTTATTTTAATAAAACCTTCAAAACCAACCAGAAAAAATCGAATCTAAAAAGCGATCGTGAAAAAACGATTCTGAAAAAATAAATCTGAAATAAATCGAAACATAAAAAAACGAACCTGAAAATATCGAAAATAAAAAAGTTCAGCATGAAAAAATTGATTCTGAAAAAAACGAACTTAAAAAAAAACGAACTTGCTAGTAAAACCGAACTTGTAAAATGCGATCTAGAAAAATGAACTTGGAAAACCGAATCTGAAACAATAAAGCTGAAAAACGAATCTGCAAAAATGAAATTTAAAAAACAAATGCAAAAATGAAATTGAAAAACAAACATGAAATTCGCACCAAAACCGTCTAAAAAACAGAACATAAAGACAGAACTTAAAAAAACGAACATTAAAACCGAACTTGTAAATAGTCGTTGTTAAAAAATAGAGCTTGAAAAACTGAGTTTAAACTTTGCTTTAAACTTCAAAAGCACAAACCAGCTTAAATTCTGCAATTAAGCATCTAACCTAAAAAACCAAACCTGGAAAAAAAATCTGAGGAAATTGAAACTAAAAAAAACGAACCTGAAAAACCGAACTTGAAAAAACCGATGCTAAAAACAAACGAACATAAAAAAATTGAATTTGAAAAAAACGATTCTGAAATACCCAGCTAAAAAAACTTAACTTAAAAAAGCGAAACTAAAAAAACGAAGTTGTAAAGGCTTTCTTGAAAAACTAAACTTAAAAAAACTGAGAAACCGCACCGAAAAATTGAATCTAAAAATGAACTTGCAAAAACGATCTTTAAAACCTAATTGGAAAAAACCGTTGTTAAAAATTAGAACTTGAGAATCGTGTTTAAACTTTGGGCTTAAACTCCGAACTGCCAAAGCTTAATTTTAATCTGCAATGAGGTTTCGATTCTGGAAAAAACAATCTAAAAAAAAACCGAATCTAAAAAAAACAATCTAAAAAACTCGAACTTAAAAAATTGAACCTGAAAAAACGAAGTTATAAAATTAATCTTGAAAAAACGAAATTCAAAAATCGAACATAAAAAAACTGAAAAATCGCACCGAAAAACCGAATATGGAAAAAAAGAACGTAAATAAACGATCTTTAAAACCGTACTCGAAAAAAACTGTTGTAGAAAAATAGAATATTAAAAACCGAGCTTAAGAGCTTTGAACTTAAACTCCGAACTCACAAAGCTTAATTTTAATTTGCAACGAAGATTAGAACTAGAAAAAAACGTACTCAAGAAACTGAACTTGAAAAATTGGCTAAAAAAGCTTAACCTGTAACTGACCAGAAAAACTGTTTTAAAAAACTAAACTTGAAAATCGAATCTTGAAAAGTTAATATTAAAAAACCGAGTCTAAAAAGCCTAACTTTTGAAAACCGTTTTTCTAGAACTGGTCTTAAAAAAACTATCTTGAAAAAATCGAACTTGCAAACAATCGTCTGAGCAAAAACAAGCTTAAAATCCGAACTGCCAAAAAAAACTTAATTTCTCAAATGAAAAAAACTTAACTTAAAAAAACAAGTGTTTTACTAGTATTCTTCATCCCTTATGACTTTATTTGTGTAGTTTACATTATATTTTAATTGAGCAAATGGGCGCAAGAGTAAAAGGTGCCGCCATATATTTTTATTATTTTTTGACCGATCAATAATTTAAGACTGTATTTATATCGTTTTGTTAGCGAACTTGAACGAAATCGCACCAACAAACAAAAAATATAATAAAAACAAAATTTTTTAAATATAAATATAATCTACACGAGGGTTTACGCTCAATAGTGCAACAGCGATTAAGCGCAAGATATGTTTGCTCATTAAATATAAAGAAGTTTTTGTTTGTCTCATCTTGTTTGTTTTGTTTATTTAAATTATAATGTAAGTTACTGAATCGAGATTGAGTGAGAATAATACAATACTAGCAGGGGTCAAACATGGAGACTAAAAAAACCGAGCTATCAGCACGATTTGCAAAAAAAGAAAAAAATCCGCATTTAAAAAAAAGTAAAAAAACACATATGAAAAATTGATCTTGAAACCGATATTGAACATCTAACTTCAAAAAATCGAATATGAACAATTAAAGCTGGATAGTTGTTTAAAAAACAGTTGTTTAAAATCCGTTCTGAAAACATCAGATATTAAGACTGAAGCTAAAAAAACAATAGTTGTAAAAATTGGTTGTGTTTTCTGTTTTTTATATCTAGTTAATCGAAATATTTTAACATTTTTAAACGCCAAAATACAATAAAAACGCAGATACCGATCGTAAATATAATGATTAAAAGTAAAAGACTGCCCGTCGTTTCGTTGGTATGCAGAACGACGCTCAGTTAGCGGTAACATCGTAAGCGTCGTTTATCTAATAAGTCAAAACATCTTATATTATTTTATAAGCAAAAACAACAAATTCATCTAAAAAAAAAATCTAACCAAACGTGTAAAAACCGAAGTTCTGAAACAACCAGAAGTGAGATAAATGATAAACAAAAGCAAACAAGGTAACGAAACGAACAGAAAAACTAAGCTATATTCTGCTAAACGAACCAACGAACAGAAAAACAAACAGAAAATAAATAAACAAACAAGCGTTGAAAAAACAAATCTAAATCAAACAAACGAACAATCGGATAAATGAACTAACTAACACACTAACTAACTAAATTACCCCTACACCAACCAATTTATCATTTCAGCAACTAACTAATTTACTTCTACACTTTCTAACTATCTAATCGACATAAAAACCAACCAATTTACCTCCACACTGTCTAACTAATTTACTTTCACACC
>SBJP01000103.1:0-12302 GCA_014805705.1 Cucumispora dikerogammari | reverse complement strand
AACTAACTTACCAACACACCAACTAACTTACCAACACACCAACTAACTTACCAACACACCAACTAACTTACCAACACACCAACTAACTTACCAACACACCAACTAACTTACCAACACACTTACTTCTCTTTAACACACTAACTATCTAAAACACTAACTAACAAAGACACCAACTGATCAACATACTAACTAAACAACACACTAACCGACTAACCAATTAACTAACTAACGAACTAACTTTCTAACGAATCAACTAACTTTCTAACTGACCAACTAACCAAACAAAAGATCTATCGATAATAAATTTTCACGCGTGTAGCGCGCGGCATATGTCAAAATTTCAACATATGCCAAATTCACAGCAAAAACGAATAGTTTTTTTAAAATTAACATTAAAGTTTCGGCGAGTTCAAATAGAGTAGTATGAATCGTTTCTGTTAGTCGTTTTTGGTGTGATTTGTTGGTTGTTAATAGATTGAATCTTTTTTAATAGTCTTTTATTTTTTATTTTTTAATTTATTGTTTAATTTAAATATAACTGCGGGGATTTTAGCATTTGTCGCACGGTGCGAGTGTTAACATAAACAAAACGTCTCATTAAACTAAACGAAGTGTAATAGATTAACGAAAGAGATTTACTAAAACGAACAACGAAAAAAAAAAACATTCTATTTACAAACAATTAGTCAAAAACGAAGATAAGAGAGACATAAAGAAATTAACGTAATTTAACGCTACAGGAAAATAAACTAAACAAAAACATACGAACTAAACTAAATCAGTACAGTAGTTTTTTTAAGTATATATCTTATAAAAAATTAATGTTGCGGTTAATAAACTTACAGCTAAAGAAAAAACATTTTTTTACTTACGAAACAGTGCTTTTAATTTTACTAGTGATTGATTGAAAATCATTATTCACTCACCGAAACAGCTCACAAAGTTTAAGATCTGTCTAAAGCTGAACATAGATCAAAAATGCAGAGTGCAGCGCTAAAAGTAAACATTAAAAGAGTTTAAGGCTTCGGTTTTAGTGACAAATGCTTTAATATCAATTTTAAACAAGGGAGCTCAGATACAGAGTTTCTTATATAAAAAAATTGCTTCGCGCCAGCTTTTCGTCTAGTATACTGTATTCAACTGCAAAAAAATAAGAAGTCTCGGTTTTTATGTGTAAATAAGTAAAGAGTTTCGCAAAAAAAAACAGATAGCCGCAGTTTTTCGTGTTTTAATGTGTCATCAAATTGGATAAAAACGAAAATAGACTTGTTTTTCGTTAGACAACTTACTGCAAATTCGACAAAAAAAAGAATCCGGTTTTACATGCTTCAATCTGGCGCTAAATTCGATATAGACAGAGATGACTCTTTTTCTCGCTTAGTAAAATAGCGTTTATTTGAGAAAAAATAATATTTTAGAACAGTTTTTCTCTACGGAAAATCAACACTGACTCATGTATATATTGTAAATATTTTTTATGAAGTAAAATACATAAAAACAAAACTTTATTTCGTTGAAAAAATTGTTTCATTGAAACATCTACGTTCATATAGAACTGTTTTTTTCAAATAAAAACAGTAACTTTCACAGATTATTATTATTTTGTCTTTTTCTATTAACTTTATTGCTCAAACTGTGAGATTCTACGCGCTTAGTTTGAAAAAAATTCAAATTTTTCTTCTTCCTGTAAATGTTTTTAAAAAATAACTAAAATTCAGATAGGATTTTTTACATTTAAAATTGAAATCCTTGTGTCATCTTTTTATCAAATAATTGATCTTAAATATTATTATGTTTCTTTTGTTAGAACTCTAGTAATCTATTTTATATCAAGGTCTTTTTTTGTGACTCTATAAAAGTCTTTCGTATTATATTGAATAAAGCTTTATAAATATGTTATGTTAAACAGTAATATAAAAAGAAAGATTATAAATTTTTTTCAACAACTTTATTGAATGAAACAAAAGGCAAGTTTAAAAATCTTCTTATATTTTATTAAAATTATATTTGTTTAAATAATCTGCACCTTAAGAAAAGCTTCGAAGTTTTCTCCAGAACATTTGTCTGAAATGAATCTTCTACCCGAAAACTCAATTCTCTGCGAATACAGGCTGAACATCATTTTTCAAGCTAATCTTGAAACCCACAACAACATAGACGTGCGCCATTTTGCCGGTTAAATGAAAATCGCAGTTTTTACAACAAAGTCAAGATATATATATTATTATATAACTAGAATAATATATCTATTAAGAAAAAAGCAAAAAAAACAACTAAACGAACATTTACCGAAATAACGAAACAGTGGCGAATCGAACGAAACGAAACAGTGGCGAATCGAACGAAACGAAACAAAACGAACGAACGAAACAAAACGAACGAACGAACAAAACGAACGAACAAACAAAACTAACATAACATAACAAAAAAAAACAAACTAACGAAACGAGCACAATTCAGCTAATTGAACTAATGAAACAAAAATAAACAATATAACAAACAAAAAAAAAACAAACTAACTAACTAACTAAAACGAAACGTAATATACTAACGAAACGAATTTACGAAACCGACACAACGAACAAATTAACAAACGTTTTTACGAAACAAACGAACGAAAAACAAACTGTGAGTGAGAACCAAAAAACTATCGTAACGTATCGGACGAAACTAAATTGAATCAAACTAATCTAAATTAGACGAATTAACAATTAAGTTTTTAAAGTATATTTTTTGTGTAATTTTAACGTTGCAAATGATAATCTTTAGAATTAAAGATATTTAAGTTTTTTTAATATCGAAGAAACGTTTTTTTAATTTTACCGCCGCTCAAGCGGCTGCACTTGAAAACACATCCCTTTTGAGAATACAAACTAAACACTGTTTTTTTAATTAATCTTAAAATATACACCAACATCAATGAGATTAGGTAGTGTTTTTTAATTCAATTTTGAAAAAGCGTTTATATTTTTTTTTATTTTGACGTCAATAAAATAAACAAAAGAGATATAATGGTCTTTCAAAAATTACTGCATAATAGTTTACTGTTGGGTAGAGCTGACGGATCAGGCCAAAAAATGCCGTCTGTATTTGAATAACTGTTTTCATAATATAAATCTATTGTGTTCTGTTGAATAAAAAATTTAATTTCGTTGCTTATCATTTGATACATAACCGAACTATACAAACGTTTTCCTGCAAGTTTATCTTAAATTTATCGAGATTATCGTTAAAACCAAAGTATATTCTTTAAATTTTCGTTTATTATTTTTGTTATCTTATCTTTTACGCTTTTCTATTCTTGTATTAAATTCATATCAGCGTTATTTATTTCCGGATTTTTCTGCTTAACGTATAAGTTGTGGTTTTCATTAACAAAAAGAATTCAAATAATATCTTATTATTAAAATTCAAAGGTTTATTCTATTAGAAAGTTTATCGTGTTTGTGTACTTTCATAATGACGATTTTATCATTACAATCAATATAATCGAAAGCGCTGCATGTTATGATTACACACATCTATTAATTTGACTTATCTAAATGTAGTACGTTATAAATGTTTGCGCGTGAGTAAATACTATATATTTATTAAGTAAATATAATTTTTGATAAATTTTGATTAGTGAGCATCGCTTGTAAATAATGTCTATATTTTTTATAGTAAATTTTAAAATTTAATTGAGTAAACTAGGGGCATTTGTTTTTCTGAATTTACTTATTTAAGTATTGACTATATTAATAGTATAAAAAAATATAAATATAAAGTTTTAATATAATCATTATTTACACGAAGCTTCATTAACTAAATTTTAGCAAAAATTCTAATTACTTAATACTATATAGTAATCATTTACACGGGTATTCATTATATGATCGAAAAAGCTCATATTAGTCTAAAAAATATATAAAAAAACGGCAAAAAAAGAGAAAGATAAATGAAATACTTTAATCAATAGTTTGTATATAGAAAAAAAACGAAAAAGTTATTTTACGTAGGTTTGTCAACGAATGCGAAAGAGGTTTAAAGCAAGAGCATTATAAAAATACCGTTGGAGTAAAAATTTACTAAAAAACCTCTACAGTGCAAAAAATCGGCACTAAAAATATTGAATATTAGAATAGAATTACGTCTTTTAAAGTTTCAGTATGTATTTTATTATTATATTCAAGCCGTTTACTTCAGCGTTGTTGAGTATAAATCACGTAACATGTGAGAATTAAAATGTTAATTTAAAATCTACCAGTCAGAATCTAGCGTTTCCAACTCACGAAAGAACAAAAACGAACTTGTTTTTTTTGCTTTGTGTTTACTAGTGTTCTATTGATATGTCAAGCGTTGAGCTTCTTGCTGTAACAATTGTTGCCGAACGATAGTGGCTTTCATATTCGAGAATTTATTGTATTAGAAAACAGGTCTATATGCTAGTGTGTTTGTTCTATTATTAGCATCTACTCAATATTTAAATCTTTGAAAAATTATTTAATCGTCAGCGAGTTAAATTATTTCACATTATATGTATGAAAAATTTTTTAAAAATGACAATATGTGACAAAACTTTCATTATTTTCAACACAGTGTCGAAAACTTTTCTCAGATTGAAAACACAAACGCAAGTCTTGAAAACGAATCGATAGGGTAGATAAATACTGCGACGAGTCATTCGAGTTCACGTAGCCTTAAAGATCTATTGTGTTGTATTCAATATTTATTGTACAACAACCGGCATGTTTAGTGTCATCGGTACGACTAGCTACGCAAACCTTTCACTCTGAAAATTAACGCATAACAATACAAAGCTTTTGATTATATTTTGAATTACCCCGACATTATTTCGAGAAACTGCGTCGTAGAAGAAAATTTTTTCGATGTTACGGGCCAGGTGTGTTCTTCTTACTATATCTTTTTTTCACGTTCGAACTCTGATATAATACTTCTACGCAAAGGATCTGCATTCATAATTATTTTTACTTCAAAAATCAAAGAAACACACTTTTTTTATATTTTCCCAGTTTTTTATCTCTATATTTATAGGATAATTTCGCCAACATTTTGTGGCCTATAATATTTTTTTAGTCTTTTATGTGTGATGTTTTTCTCATACTTTTTTTATCTCTTTAGATTATTAAAAATTTTTTTTTTCTTTTAATATTTTTCAGAGAAATATTAAAACTTGTTGCCATTGTAATAAATGCTCTTGTAAATAATTATTATATGTTTATTAAATATTTATAAATTCGGATAAGTTTCAATTGAAAATTCTCGCGTGTAAATAATGACTATATTAAATCTCATTATTTATATGTTTTTTATAACATTAATATATTCAACTTTTGAATAAGCAAGTTTAGAAAAATAAATGGCGTCATTTTATTTAATTAAACGTTTAAAATTACTATATAAAATATAAAGTTAAAAACATACGCGAGACTTATCGATTATTTTTTATTAACATTTATAATTATACAACAAAGCTATAGTAATTATTTTACACGCTGCCATTATTATCACGCTGAAACTGTTTACACGCTATATCTAACCTCTTGTATTTATTGAAAATGAGCTCATCGCATATAATATTTTAATTTTTTTTTGTGTTAATTATTTCCTTGTGTTTTTTTACGATGTTTTTTTATTAATTAAGTTGCTGTTTTTTTGAATTTGATAGCAACCCGATATCATTTGTTTTTTTGCCAAAATTTGCGCTAGATTTACTTACTAAAAACTGACTCTAAGTGAAAGTGAGAAATATTATTACTTTTAGAAAGTTTTGTATTAAATATATAATAAGAACTATGTATGAAATACTGTAAGATATATAGTGTGTATATCTATGGCCAACTGCTTATTTTTTGAATGTATAATATTTGCTCATTTAACCAAATTTGTTTATCTTTTTCATATATTTATTATATTCGGCCTCTTTCCTAGAAAATATAGGCTCGCAAAAAACTGTATCTTCAGTAAATCATGAAAAGTAGTTGTAATAGTCACTAGTCTTTTATCATTTTTGATTATAATTTCAATTTAGTTTTTTAAAAAAAAAACATTCCCTTCTCACATTTTAACGTTTTTTTATTGAAAGAATAGTCTTTAAAATCTTCTATTACTTAGTGTTTCGCAAGTATAAATTGTTTGTTTTAATATAACTTGAGCTCAATAAAAAGTATAAAATGTTTTGCTATATATAAGCTTCTATTATTGTTAGTTAGATTGCTCGTAAGCCTAAAAATTCTTTGATTTATAATACATTCTTTACAACATGTTTTCAAACTGAACACACAGTCCCTTACAGAACATGCACATATATAAAATTTTATGTTCTTTTTATTCGGTTTTATTTGGCGATATACACGGTTCTTCATTTTTTTCTTTAAATAGCATCATACCCTCACAGAACGCAAATCTTTTTTTTGGTTAATAAATATTTTTAAAAAACCTTGTAAATATTATATTATATTGCTTTTCTATTAAGTTTATTGTTGTTTGTATCTTTTTTTTAGAACATATGTCAAAATATTATTTATATTTGTGAAACCTCTAGGCTCGCAAAGTTCTATTTTTTACATCACAGCGTAACTTTTTCTTTTTGTTTGACGAAAAGCAAAATTACCCACTTGTCGTGGCTGTAAACATCACAGGATATATATTTTAAATAAGTTTTTGGTAAAACACAGTTAAATTTTTTGATTTGTACGATTTTTCTTTGTATTTTTAATTTCATTTTTGATTGACAGTTTTATGATAAAAGTTACAATTTCGTAGATAATAAATAACGTTCATTTCTACTTTTTTGTTTTAAGAAACGACACCTTTAATCTTGAACGACGAACTAAACGATTCAATTGTTTTGATGGCGTGTTCTATAGTACATTCAATCTTAGCTTCTAGAGGTTTAGTATTTTGCTGTTGTAGTAAAAGTATTATACTTGAGTTGTATTTATATACCTTTCAACGTTTATAATACTCGTTTCCAAAATTACTTGACTCAGTATATTGTCGTTGGCGTACATTATGGTAGTTTTTATACAGAAAAAAGCATATCGAAAAAAACTCTCAACATTAAATATAATCGAAAAAAAATAAATGGCAAGTTGATTATTTTCAACTTGGTTTGAATAACTTATGGTTGATAGTGAAAACACGAAGCTGAACGCTATATTCGCCAGTTTAATTTTAAATCAGCTCTGTAAAATAAATGGTAAAAATTTAAACGCAAAAGTGGTAAATAATGCTTTAAATTTAAACGTGTCTGATAAAAAAAACAGCTTTAACTTAAACAAAAACATTCTTACGGTTAATATAGGCATTTATACAATATTCGTTTTTTTATATGTTAATATGGTTTTTATGTGTGTTTATACTGTTTTTATTTATCTTAAATTTTCTTTATATGTTAGTATATTTTTATTATGATAGATAAGCTCTGTATATTTAAACAATGTAATTTTTTCAGTCTATTTATCGAGAATTATACAAAAAAATATTGGAAGTATATTTAGGAACGACAGACACTTTTCAAAAATTCAGCGTATCAGACTTTTTATCGAAAAAACGATTGTTTGCTGCAAAAATGAACTACCTGCGGTCTCGGTTTTTTGCTTTACAGTGTGAACAAAAAACATATTAAGTATATTCTAATAAAAATATATAGACAGTCAGTTTTGATTAATAACTCTAAAAAACTGAACAAAAATGAATATTTTTTAAAGATCTGTTTTAAAATATAACGCTGTTTCAAAATCTTTCTAAGAACTATAAAATTTTACAAGTCTATATTTTAGAATAAAATTAACTTTTTAGATGCCCGATTAAATTATAAAACTTATATAAACACTTATCGTGATTACTTTGGTGATAACTTGAACAACATAAAAAAGAGCGTTTATTTTTTGAAAAAAAAATATTTAAAATAAAAAACAGTTTTACTAAAAAAATAAAAAAAAAATGTATTCTTACCGACTGATGAGTTTGAAAGTTTTATGGAAGCGACATTTAATTTCACTTAAAAAGCATAACTGCAGCGTTAGAATCTTTGACCGTAAGATATTGTGATAAAATTTTATAGTGGAAACTTATTTTTCTACATTTTTTTTTATTTAAGCAGTTTTGTAAGAATTTGTGATAAACTATTTTAAATGAACACTTGAATTTATCTATTAAAAATAGCTTATCACAAATTCTTACGCGTTGTTGCTTGAAAAAACACAAAAACTCGTCGTTTTGTTTAGTAGTTCTGTTGCTGTTTGACTTCAATAGCAATACTAACACCAGTCTTCTGAATACATGAAAAGTGTATGTAGATGTGTGGTTTTTTATATTGTATGTTTTGTTTTCTTTATTTTTGGCTTTGACAAATAGTGTAACTTACGCGCTTCTGCCTTAAATAAGTAAAGATCAATATAATATAACAACAAGTGCTTAGTTTTGAATAACATGGTGTTTTTTAGAAAGTTTTTTCAGCGAATACTTTTGTCTAAATTTATTCGATTTTTATATTTGATGTCATATTCATGAGTTGGGCAACTGTCAAATATCAAAGACCACATGTTTTTTGTGTCAAAATTTATAAAAAAATTAAAAAAAAGCTTTTTTTAAAAAATTTTTATATTTTTTTTCTTCGGTTATGCTCTTTTCGTTGTATATAAAAACATACTCGTTGTTCAAAAAGATTATTATAAAAGTTCTCTCGTGATAATAAATTCGAAAGCATGAGACCTACTTTTAAACATTAGCTTAAAATTTCATTCTAAAAACAATCCTTCTCTATGTTTGAGCCTATCTTGTTATTTTTCATTATATATCGTTGTAACTTTGGACATATTTGACAAAGTGTTTCTTTACTCGTTGTTTTTTTAAAGAAATTATCAGGATTATTCTAGTTGGGGTTTATTGAGTCAAATGCTTTGAAAAGAACAAACGATAAAAGGTTCGTTGCTTTATGTTTAACGTGTTGTGATGATAAACAATATTGTCAAATATAGACACTCGATTCTCATTTCGTGGGTTTAAAATCTTTATTGTACGCGAACTGAAATAAATATAAAGTCGTTAAAATTGTCCCTGTTACTGGCAATGTTATGCGGCTTCGTGTATAATCGAGTATTCATTTCTTGCTTAATATATTCTTGCACTCCATTGAAAGTGAACTCACCAACATAATCTGAATAAAAAATATTTCACGTTTTCTCTCTGTGATGTAAATGTCGCAATTTTTTTTAAAAACTCTGCAGAGATCTTTCTTGTAGAAAAGTAACACCAAGCAAATTTAAAAAAATACGACCATCAGCTAAAAACATACTTGCTCACGTTATTCGAATCCGCATATTCTGATAAATCTATTGTATCTACAATTAGACGCTCGCGTATGAAATTATGATCTCTAGAAACAAGATGAAATATTAGTGTTGGAACGAGTTTTTTCTTACACGACAAACATGAATTGACATAAGCAAATATGCGTTCAACGCCATTTCCGACATATTTTTCATAAATCTCCGTACGTAAAGTGTTTCTCTCAGATGCTTTGGTAGATGATAATGATCACAAATTTTCACTATTATATTTCGTTCAAAATAACAAACGTAGATATATTTCTTTTCGTTTATAGTATAGTTTAAAATATTATATTCAAATGAATACCTTTTGTTTTTCCTCTTAAAACAATACTTTTTTTTGCATTGGGTCTACTGGGTTGTAACAGTCCTGCGTAAAAAAACGAACATTTCACGTCTATTCTCTGTTGTATAAATTTTTAAATTTTAGACATGCATTTATTTTCGTATTGTTATAAAATGAATTTCTCAGCATCAAAAATAAAGAAAACAAAACGTAGCACTCGAAAAACCACACATTTGCAACCTTCTTTAGTGTAATCACATTGCTAGAGTTAACAATGCTGGAAAAGTCGTTCAGTAGCAATATTCCGTAACAAAACGGAGGTTTTTATCTATTTTAAAACAGCTCGCGAATGTTTTTGTGATAAACTATTTTTAATGGGCATTTGACATTTTCTATTAAAAATAGTTTATCACATATTTCTACACTAAACTGCTTAAATAAAAAATATATAAAAATTTATCACAACACTTCACGCTACACATAACAACTCAAAACGATTTTGTAAAACTTCTATGAGAAAAAAAGCAAAGCGACAATTGAATAACAAAGTTTAGAATGAAAATAAAAAAATCTTTCGTTACTTTCTTTAGAAATATCTTTTGACTTTAAATATCAATCTATCTTTATCAAAGAAACTACGTATTGAACGTGAGAAACAATGCCCTAGACGTGTCTATTAAAATTTATTGATACTAAACAAAAACAACAAGTATGTTTGGGGTTGAAACAAAACTATTTCGAAGACAACAACTAAAAAAGTGAATTCGATATTATTCGCTGAATTAGAAATTTTATTAGAAGAAATATTTTACTTATTCTTAAAAAATAATTAAAATCTTTTTATCGAAAAACACAGAAAATAATAGTAAAATGAACAACACATGATAGACAAACGCTAATTTCTATACGATGAGACCGTTTTTGTGCGGGATAAGGTGTTTTAGTATAATATAGTAAAACCCGGCAATCTGAAACGATAATTTATAAGCAGAGAGTAAAGATTCTTGAGAAAGATTTTTTTAAACAAATCGACAAATATAATTACATTTACATCACAACATACATTCAATCACTTGGAACTCGAAATCAAAAATTTTGGTGAAGAACAAAGAAAAAAAACATCAATAACTCAATAGCTGCAAAGCTCCATATTCATGATAGTTTTTAGAAGAAGTTGCGAATAAAGATAACGCTTTTAATATGCACAGAAGAATTCATTAGAGAGTGACTAAATGTTCAATAATCAAGCATATCGAGTTTAGACTCGTAATTTCAGCGATATACTAAAAAAATTAAATATGATAAAACAGTAAAGAAAATAATATAACTAGAGTCCGATATTATAAAATACAAGTTTATTTTTATGTTCACTTATTTAAAGAAAAGTTTTTAAAAAACAGTTTATTGTTAATCGAGCATCATTAAAAATAACTCTCTTCTTGTTTTTCTAGCTCTTAGTCATATACACTCTTTCTCAACAAGACTATCTTTTATAGTAGTCATTTATGTTAACAAAAATCAAAGTATCATACACCGACGTATTAAAAGAGCCAGAGAATTGTTATCAGCAGAAATTAGATTGTTTATAAAATATTTCGTTTTTTGATTGTGCAAATTCAACTAGCCACGCTTTCATTTCTAGTGTTTGTTATTGTCAACTTTCTTGCGTCCAGTTCATATGAAGAAAGAGCTATAGCTTTTCTATAAGTTTTCTACAAAAACGATATAGAAGCTAAATCAAAAATAACAAGGTCTCTGTCTTATCGCTTTTACTAGAAAAAAGAACATAGGCCACAGACTCAAAAATAAAGTCATTAATTACCACTGTTACTCTCGACATTTAAACAAGGTTGTTACTACTATATTTTTAAAAACCTATATCGGTATCGCGGATTCTACCAATAATTTCAAAAACCAACAAAAAATACAGGCCTGTTTTCGATCTCAATACTAAATCTCTTCCACAAGCAATCAACGATATGTAAACAAAGAACCAAATTTTTATTGCACTTGTCGAGCTTAAAATTCCAAACATCGTCTTTCTAATTTTAAAGCCTTGTTCTCAAAGACACCGGTAATGTCTGTTTAAGCAGACCTAACCTGGAAAAAACTTCTCTCGTAGACAAATTCTTAGCAAATAAAACTTTTTTTTAACTCTTAATCATACATGCGTTGTTAATTTAAATTCTAATATCTCATACTCATTTCAAGCCATCCAAACTTAATTTAAAGTAAACGATTCTTTTTTTTTCAACTATTTCGATTTTGATTTTTTTATATTTCGCTTTATATTTCTCTCGCATTCATTTTTGAGAAAATAAACATTCTTTTTACTGTCAAGAACAAAAATTGACTGCCATCTCGAACAGGCTCTTATTCAACCATGCACGAAAAAGCTCTCACAGAATTTTCAAAATTAAATTTATATTCACTTAAGACAGAATAAAATGTTTAAGCTTGCATCAAACCTAACAAGAAGATAAATATAAAAAGCATTATAGAGATGTTTATAAACCCATTGCCTTATCTGCTTCTAATTTAATACAATAAAAGAACGTCTTTAAATATAGAAACTGTTCTTTAAACTAAGCACAAGCGAAAATATGAAAATATTTTAATAAAAACAGTTACTTAAAAAATCGAAATCGTTTTAAATTTAAAGAGAATACTTCAATAATATA
>SBJP01000102.1:5622-28611 GCA_014805705.1 Cucumispora dikerogammari | reverse complement strand
CACAAAAGTTTGAAAAACTACTAAAATTTATGTGTGGAATATTGCAAGTAAAATTTAGTCTTATGTGAAACCCTTCAAACGAGTTTGTTGTTAGAAGACCGTTTTCAATAACCCTTATGATGCAACATTAAAAAACAATGTTAAAAAGAGAACTGGCGTCGAATGTTTCTACGTATCTTTTTAAAATCATCGGTAATGTCTCTTAGGTTTTTCGTTACACATTTTTATGTTTTTTTTGTTTATTTGCACAAACTCGCTAAAATTTTGTTCGCTGGAACGAAAACCAATTTAAAAAACATACTGACTGTTGCGGATACTCGCTATTTTTGATATATCGGCATACATGCCAAGTTTTTTTTATTTTTTTTAATATATTTTGCTCAAAATAAAAGAGAAAGCAAACACTTTTGAACTATCTTTCATCAAAAACAATGCTTTTCTAACCCAAGCTCAAAATTCAATATAATAAATTTAAATTTGCAGCTTGTACGGCTTTGCAGATGCTCGCCGAAGGCTTCTAAGTAGTTAGATTCGTTTTTTGACTTTACCAAAATAACATCAGAGAGGTGTTTGCATAACAACAAACAATTAAAAATAATTAACTGTGTGAACTGTTCAAGAGCTGACCAAAAAGTGCCCGCGATTAATATTAGTTTCTACTTCCGAAAAGATTTTTTAATTATCTTTTGTAAAGAGACTGATAAGCTGTTTGCTGATAAAGCGTCTTCGTCAAACTGTAAAATTTTTTTTTCTCGCGTGTCTTTGGATAAAAAATCGGGAATTGTCATTTAGATTAAAAAAAACTTGCCAAATTTTTGTTTTTTGGATTTAGAACCTATGTCACACAAGCTTTTAAACTTAAGAACATGTGCTAGTTCGTCATTGTTCAGAGGTCTAGTATTTTCTGTGTTTATTTTAATATCCGGCTTGCACCCGCCCAGTTACTATTTTCTATGTTTACTGTCAAATGTTTTGCTTTTTTTAAAAAAAACACACCGATTAAAACTGTGCTCCTTAATCAACACAGACTCGCTGCCCTACTTTATTATTTCGAAATCGCTACATTTTTGACCCGTGCAGATCTACAGCTCTTCAATACAAACCTATGGCTTTTATTGTAAATGAAATTAACGCAAATTACATTATCATTATCTCTCTAAATTTTAAATATTTCGTACTTCACAAACATTTTTTTAAATTACAGAAAAAACTTTACTATATTAAACTAGCCCAAAGGCTCTAATTCTAAATTAAACCGAAACTGGCATCAACTCAGCCAAGCCGACTTAGCACCAGGTTTTGTAAATACAGTTGTTCGAACACACAAGTTTGTAACGAAAGTTGTCTGTTTTACTCTAATCGAGCTTCTCGCTTAACCTATAACACACAAACAAAAGTCAAACTCGAGCAGATACTTTCTAGCAACTACGTAAAAGTGTAAAACTTTTGTTTTCGAAAATTACATTTTTTAAGTTTTTAAAATGTTTGTAACCAAAAAATCTTATTACTTATCTCCTTATATTGCTTTTTAACAAGTGTCTGAAAAGTATTTACATTAATTTGAAGAACACCCAGTAAACATCAACTGATGAAATGTAGCTGTGTTAATTGTTCATCTGAATAAAACGCAAAAATCGAGTGTTATACTCTAATTGAACGTTTCGTCTACTAAAAACGCTCCAACGACAACTAGCACAAGTTGTTGCTCTTTCACACTAACATTGTAATGAAATGTTTTTGTTTTTGAGGTTTTTATTTTTTAAGTTCTTAAAATTTTTTTGCAATAATAATTCTTTTTTACTCTACTTTTTATTATTCTTTTTTTTACTAAAAAGGCAAAAAAACCCAGGTTTGCTCATTTTTTTTAAACGAGCAAATTCTTATGATAAATACTTCAATTGTTTGTTCACTCAAGAAATAACACAAAAGTTGTGTGTTTTAAACCGCTTATGCTTTTTTGTAGACTCAAAACAATAAAATAGCAACCGACTCGAGATGCTACCTTCTAGCACCCACGTAAAAATGTACAACTTTTTTTTCGAATTTATTACAATCTAGATTTTTGAAAATTTTCGAAACCTAAAACTTTTTTTTACACATCTTTTTAAATCTTCTTTCATAAAATTTGTCTGAAAAGTACTTACATTAAATTAATGAACACTCACGGGCAAACATCAGCAGATGCTATGTAGTTTTGTTTTTTATTATCTTAAAAAATTACAAAAACCATGTGACCTTTACTTTAATTATGTCTTTTTGTAAAGCCAAAAGACACCAACAATCACTAGCTTATGTTGTTACTTTTTTTCATCAACAAATGGAGCAAAACTTTTTTTTGAGTTTTTCATTTTTTAAGTTTTTGAAATTTGTCGTATCCTAAAAACCTTTCTTTTAATTGTATTTTTACTATTATACCTTTAACAAAAGTGTTGTATCGATTCGCCTAAATTTGATGAATACTTTAAAATAAACAACAACACGTGGCCTGTAATACAGTTGTTCGTTTATACAGAAACGAAACAAAAATTCTGTGTTTTACTCAAATCAAGCTCTTAGGAAATATGCAACATTTCAACAGTAGCTAGCCTGTCTTGTTATTTCTAGCAACGACGTAGAAGTGCAAAACTTTTGATTACGAGAGTTTTATTTTACGAGCATTTGAAAGTTTTCGTAACCCAAAAACTTTTTTTACTAGACTTTTTCTCATCCTTTTTTTAACAACTGTGTTATAGTAATTCGCTTTGTTTGTTGATTGCTCTAAAATAAACAACAACAGAAGATATGAAGCACAGCTGTTCGTTTGTACAGAAATTAAACAAAAACTTAGTCTTATAAACAAACCAAAGTGTCCTCAAAACTCAAAATATTACAACAATAGCTACCTCGTAATGGTATTGTCTAGCATTGGCGTAGGGAAAAAAAAATTTTGTTTTCGAGATTTGCATTTTTTTGGATTTTGATATTTGTTGTAACTCAAAAAATTTTGTATTACACGTCTTTTTTACTATCGTCTTCTAACAAAGTCTAAAATGTACTCAACTTAATTATACGGATACAGTCAAACAAACAATAGCATAAAATATGCAGTTCAGATATTTGTTTAATTGAAAAAAACATTAAAACGGTGTGTTTTACTCTAATCAAGCCGCCCTGTAAAGCTGAAACTGTTTAACAACAAGTGTCTCGAGAAATACCTTTTTTTTCACAACAAAAACATGTAAAACTAAACACCAAAAAATATTTAATTTTTTAAGTTTTTGCAATTTTTAGTAACCTAAAAACCTTATATTACTCCAAATTTTAGTAACTTTTACATAATTAAAAGAATTAAGTGTACCACCAGGGCAACACAAAGCCATGGCAGAATATTCGAACATATTTCGAAATATATCTCAAAAAGACCGGAAAAGAATATTACTTTATATTTTATTAAAAAAACTGAAGAACAAATTAAGAAAAATATAATATATAACCAAAATCTCGGAGCTATAACACAAGTTAATTTAAGAAACTAAAATAAAAAACGAAAAATAAGAAACAGGTTTTAGAAAAAAAATTCGAGTTAGATTTAAGAAAAAAAGCAAACCAAAAAAAAAAATTTAAATCACCCCTTTATATATCGTTTCTATTTAATTAAAAATACTTCTTTTAAATTATATACATTGCTTAAAAAAAACACACGATAAAAATTTAAAGACTTTTTCTACAGATAGTTAGAAAAGCCGAAAAAAATACCCGAAAAAAATTATTGCACGATTCTCAACAATATCTTGCCTCTGCCTTTGTAAAAAAGAAGATAATTACGATAAGTTTTCTCGGGCTGAACAAAATAGAAAATACGAGATGAATGTAAGAGCTTTGTCAAATTAAGATGCGAGGCCCCACTTCAAGCATGGGTAAATTCTACAAACAACCGAATCTGAGAAGATAAAAAAAGTTTTTTGTCGGCCAATAATTCGATAAAAAACTAAGGAAGAAAACGCCGGAAAAGGTTTTAAATGATTTGGGTGTTCAATTGTCTACAGAGAGAACAGTGAGAAAATCTGTTAAAAAGTTTGTAGACAACTAAATAAACGATAATAAAAATAACTTAAAAAAACACAAAAATTTTTTAAAAATTTATTCGATCAAAATTTTTCATAGTATCTTTGTAACATTTTAATTATAAAAACAACTTATATCCTTAAAATACAACTAATAAAAACTACTACTTTTAAAAAACAAACAATAAATCTAAATAACAAAATATAGTTGACCAACAATCGAGCACGTTATCAAACGCGAAAAACAGCTGAATATGATAAATGTCGCAGTCGCTTAAATGAAAAAACAATATGTGTCCCCGGCCACCTTTTCCCAAACAAGCACATTTACCTTGCATTGCTCACAGATTACATAACTGTGCTATGCAAATTAAATTATTTTACAAAGATGCTGATTATCTTATATCCTCAATAAAATCATTAACATTTAAGAATAATACAAGAAAACAAAAGCTTGTAAGCGATTCCACAGTTCCAGGTCCAGTTGTTACACGATGGGGAACTTGGTTGAAAGCTGCTTTTTACTACCCAAAACAATTTGTAAAAAATAAACACATAGTCAACAAAAATAACCAAAGCTGACATATTGTGAGAAAAATCAAAAAAAGCACTAATTTCAAAACCATACACCCACTTCCATTAAAATGTTAGAAAAGTACAAAGATGGTTTAAATTAGATGAATTTAATAACATACTCCAATTTCTTTATAGCAAAAGTCCCAAAGGCGACGCAAGAACTAGAATTTAGATGAGATCCTGTTAATATATCAAATTATATAAAGAAAAGCTTAGAAAAAAGCACCTTTTAGTCATTTTCAGAGGGATTTTGAAAAACAATTACCTAAAAAAAAACTGAAGTTAAAATTAAAACCCACAACACCAATAGCAGACGATAAAAGTACAGCTTATTCAGCAACCTAAAAAAAGAGATTGGAATTTGCGCCACAAAATATAGAACTATATATTATCGGTTATTACAATTTTAAAAAGACGATAGTTATATTCAAAACTCAATTTTTATTTTTTCATTGAACAATTAATTTTTTTATCAAACCAAAAAAAAATAACAAGCCCTTTCAAAAAGAGAAAGTAAAAAAAATCTACGATATATAAATAAAACCTACCAGCATAATGCATGATATCCTAAAAAACCACATAAAAAAAAAATTTGATTTTATAAAGAAATATTTAAAAGAAAAGCTTGTTCAGTTTTGTTTATATTTAAAAAGAGAAAAGTAATATTCAGAAAATTTTGATGTCCTACGAACATAAAGAAATATCATAAAGCAATAATAAGAAGCGACCTAGTGTTCACTGTCACTAGTTACCTAACACTTAAGATTATCTGGCCTAAAAAAGATTTGATGACAAAAATTACTAAGGGGGACGTCAAAGTAATATGATTTTCATACAAAATTTTACTTAAGCACGTTGTTTATTCACGACAAAAACGAAACTTTCGACATGAGTTTCTCAAAACAATATTTTGTAAATTTCAAAAATCTAAACAAAAAAATTTTTTTAATTCTTGTATAAAATTCCACATCTTAATTTAACACCTTTTTTTAAATACGACTACATACACTTTTTGTTCTGTGTGTATATAGGCTTATCATCAGGGTCTACAAAGTTCTTTAAGTGTTTTATCCCTTTATGTAAATACCCTATGTTTTCTACATTTAGATAACAGCGCTAACAATCCGACAAGATTTATGTGTCTAATTCAACGTTTTTTGTAATTATTTAGTCAAAGTTGATTATACCCCAGTCGTTAGCTAAAGTAAAAAAAATTTTTTCTGTTTCTCCTGAAACCCCTCTACACACCACGTACTTTTCAATACACGAAACACGTGGTTCTTCCCAAAACCCAAAAACGTCTCATCAACCTCGACAAATCCACCAATTTTTTTAACCTTTTTGTCTGCAACTGTCTTTTGAATTGCCTGTAAAACCCAGTTAAAGCCCAGAAACAGGATGTTATATTTATGTTTTATAACCATCTCTTGATCCCACTGGTATAAGATTATTACTATATCTCTTAAAGGCAACTTAACACCCCACAAACAAAACAATATCAAATTGAACATTAAATTTTTTCACTAAAAAAACCAACAAGCCAAAATAAAATTGTCTTCACGATGACGTCTTGCTAAGACCATCTTTTTGCTACATTTTTTGCAACTGATTGATCTTTAGACTAGACCGTCAACCATGCAAAATGAAATGCGCGTCGAGATTTTTCAATTTCTCATAGAGCGACTGTCTAGTTTCCATGGTTTTATTTTAATTTCATTAAATTTTAACGCTTTTTTAAGTGAATTTTTACCGACTTTTTATTTTTGCTAAAATAAATTTTTTAATAGAAATATATGCAAAAAAAATCAAAAAATCGTTTTTTAAAACTCCCACAACCATAAAAAACCAAAATAAAACATAAAACTAAATAAAAAACACTAGATCGGAAGATCAAGATAACAAAAATCTATATTAAAAAACAAACTAGTTTCACACAAGGTTTTGAACGATCACACAACGCCACTGTTTTTGCACTAAATAGCAGAAACAAACGTATAGTGTTATCTAGGCACTTTATATTCAAAAACTAATTTAGAACAATTAAAAAATAATATAAACAAAAAAAGAAAAAGTAAAAACTTTACTAACTGGTTTTTTTTGACTAAAATCTTCTGTCTTTTATATATGAAAAAGTACCCAACCGTGCAACTGAGACCAATGTAAAGCGATTTTTTGCACATTTCACAGAAAAAACGGATTAAGATATGGTCGCCGTTTATAACATAAATAATACTAAAGTTAGACTGTGTAGAGGATTCAGCTTAAAAAGCCACAACGCAACTGAAAACCTTTTTATTTCTAAGTTTTTTGTTTTTTTTGTTTTTTACTACTGCGATTCAAGAATGTAATTAAACCAAACTGGTTAGTCGTTATAACTATTGTCTACTTCTGGTCATTTTTTCTTGTGAGATATGCTTCTTTATTATACGAAAATCAAAACTCTTTAAAAGAAAAGCTGTGTATGGAAAAGATAATGTTTTCCTAAACTTTTTTTTGAAGAAAAAGACTAAAGTCCAATCTTGAAAGTGTTCGGCTGTTCTAGTTCTTACAGATAATATAGGCGTTGCATGCATAACTGTTCAGAATACAAAGGCTTAGATTATATGTTTACTTACAACTCTTTATACTCGCATCATAATTAGTGCCCTCTGACCAAGAAAAACTACCCCGACTGCGTTTTTATTATAGTCACCAACAAAAGCAAAAGTTTTTTTATTTTTTTAATACTCTATAACCCCGACATACAGATAATAAAATTCCTTTAGTGTTTTTGTAACTTTCAAAATTTACTGAGGGTCGTGTAAACAACAAAACAACAAATTCTTTGGTCCGCAACAAAAAAAAACTATAGAACTATCAATGTTTTAAATCAACTGTCTCTTTTACTTCGATTTTGCCAACAGAAATAGCTTTTTTTTGGAAAAATTTTTTGAAATCTTTTGAAGGCCACACATACACAAATCTTTTGCGAAAATGCGACTTTTACACAAATAACAACTGTATTAAAGTTGTTCGAAAAAAGACAACAATAAAAACTTTTTACTTTTTGAGTGGATGCTTACAATAAAAACAACGAATAACAATTTACCCCAAAACAAAAATATTTCGTGTGCAAACCTGTTAACACACAAACAAACGACATATATTTTTATACTTTGTTATTTGGTTTACATATATTGCAGAACAAGAAGCTAAATTTTTTTATGAGCCATAAAAAAATTATCGAAGATAAAAAAACTGTCAAAAGACTTAGACTTATATAAAACAGAAATAACAGACACAAAACAAAAGATTTGCCCGCCCGGCACCGATGCTTAGTTTATTCGTTTAATCTCTAAAAAAAAGTATAAAATGTCTTCTAATCAAAATAAATCTGGAAAGCTTCAAGTTCACACAGATGTATTTTTTCCCAAGACAGTTCCACGTTTTAATTTTTGTTTCAAATAAACTAAAGGTCTAGTAAAAAAACTAACACTGCGAAATAAACAAAGCTAATAAACACAAGCATTTTGGATTCTCTATATAACAAAGTGTATAGACGATTTACACGCAACTTTTATACTTTTGTTTGTCTGAATAAATACATAAAAAATAAAACAAGAACTGAAAAAAAACATACATAACATCAAAAAACTAAAACGACTAATTGTATTCGAAAGAAAATAGGTCGAAAGAAAGAGAATGTTTTTTTATGTGAACACTAGTCGAAATAGTGTGATTGTCCATGTATCGTTTCTATTATAATCAACATCCATAGCCGAAAACAAAAAAACGAACCATTTCTATAAAAAAGTGTGTCGATAAGCTCGAAGGCCTAAAACGAGGATGGGGGGTTGTTGGGGCGATCGTTTTGTCTAACCGTAGACCATTTTACATACTTTTTCGTTCGTATATGTCTACAATTTGTTTCCATCATTCTATTATAGAACAATATGGCCTATATCTTTTTTATAAACTGTACAAAACCTATAGTTATTTTTCAACATTCTATTAAGAAACTTATAAAAATCATAAATTTTTTCAATTCCCCTCAAAAAACCATATAAAAATTATAATCTTTTTTAAAACGAAAAAAATTTATATTTTTTTAACAAATGTTTAAAAATCATAAACAATCATAATAATCTTAAGGGTTAAAAAAACTTCGTGAAAAAAAACCTTTACAAATCACCCAGAGTTAAAATAACTTTTAAAAAAGGTTTTTCTTTAAAAAAAAATAGTTAAATTTCCGCGCTAAAAGACATGCCACAATTAACCAACCAAACAAGACAATTCGAACCCCAACACCCAAGAGAACTTTTAAGTTATTTCGAAAAATCTTTTCTCGCTCGTGTGATCAAAAAAGTCAATTAAAATGATTCTGTTGGTTTTAAAAACAAAGTTTTTAAATAAAAAAAAGAAGGTGCTCTAGTTGCACTACGTCTACCTGTGTTATACAAAAAACACAATCATATGAACCCCACAGCAACTCCTGTTTTTTGGCTTAAGAAAACACATTATACAACAAAACTTAAAAGTTTTATTAAATTGAAAAAAATGATTGTGGAATACAAACAATAAAAAAACTTTCGTTTAAGCTTTACATTAAATATAGTTTTCAATGCTAGAAAAAAACATTTATCTAAGGCCCAATGTAAAAACCAACAAAAAATCATAAAGCGTTCAAAAAGTCTATTCTCCGCTTACAAAAAAAATGTGCAAAAAATAAAATCTGAAAAGTAACAATTCTTAAAAAAAATATACTTAAAACTGTCAATTATATCAGAGAGATGTGAAAAGTAAACTGTGTCAACTATAAAACTAAAGCGTAAGAAATCTGAAATAATAGAAGGTAATAATGCTTTAATATAAAAACAATTTTCCTTTTACACGACAAACATAAAACATCTTAATCAAAGACAAGAACACACAAATACAGACAAAAACCAAATAGACCACACCCAAAAAATTTTACGAAACGACGAAGTAAATGAAAAATATCACAAACATATTCTATGAGATTAAGCCCAAAAACAAAACAAAAACGAACTTTAAAAACAAATACAATAATAAAAACACGATAAATATAAAATATGGCATAAAAAAAAACAAATTAAAAATATGACAAAAAACTGCATATTTAAAATACAGAATAAAAAGTTTAAATAGTTTAAAATATGGATTACAAAAAAAATTAAATTTAAAAAATACCACAAAAAATAGTATATTTAAAAAAAAAGCAAAAGAAAATAAGAAAAACAAAAATAAATTGAATCTGCAACAAAATAAACAAAAATATAGAAGCTTCAAAAAACAAAAAAACGTTTTATTCCAATTTTATTTTTTTAAAAGAAAAAAAAAATTTTTCTAACCAATTTTTTATGCAAAACATTAATATAAAACTAACAAGTGAAAATACATCTGAATTTAAATTAAAAACAATAAAACATTAAAGATAGCCCCCGAAGTACTTTAGAAAGTTCATATCGACCTTCGATTTTTTTAGGCCAGTTTTTTAGTTTACTGCAAAAAAAACATTGCTTTTATTATAAAAAGAAAAAATAAATTTTTTTTCCTTAAAAGCAACCACCTAAACTGCTCGATTAAAGTTAATTTAAAACTTAAACCAAAAAATTGTTTTGTGAGAACAATGAAACCGTATCACATGTCTAATTGTAATGAAAGCAAACTATGTTTAACACATGCTGTGAAAAAAAAACTGGTTCGGCAAAATACAACTAAAGTTAAGACATCTGACATAGTTCAATCAACGTCAAAACAAACCGACATCCAAAAGAACAACACTACTGCATACAAAGCATTAGAAAGTTTTAATAAAAAAAACAAAAAAGTTTAGCCCGACACATACAACTATTTAAACAATTTAGTTCAAAATATAGATCAAGACTTAGTGATTACTTCTTTACAAACTGAAAATGAACACATTAAGCGTCTTCCACTAACCCAGCCTGCTAGTAAAAACTTTTTTCCTTCAACAGAAAAACTATAACGAATAATGGAATCATTTTTTACACTCATGCAAAGACACTTTACGCGTTTCTGTAGCTTAGAATAGTAATAAACAACTGGTTTTGCTAGCTTTTACAATCGTCGATTCGAAAAACTTAGACAGTTAAATTTTTTATAAACTTTTTAAATTTACTGTAGGATACTAGGTATCCAGATTATAGTGATTGATGTAATGAGTGAAAGATTAGGGCAGTGATCCCGCTCGGCGGCTTTCGCCATATGGCGAAAAGCCGCCTTTTCGCCATAAATTAAATGGGCGGCTTTTCGCCATGAAAAAGCTATAAAACGAACATAACTTAAATTTTAATAAAATTTTTCTAAATAACACATGGATAACAACAACAATAAATTAACCATTATTAAAAGCAATAGGGGAGTGGACAAGATATTACACGAAGGATTCATATACAACTACAATGTATCTTGCGGCAACATTAGAAAGTTCAGATGTAAATCCCGACAGTGTACAGGTTTTTTATTCATCAACGGAGAGAAAATAGTCAAATCAGAGACCAACATCCACCCTTTCGATAATGTTAAAGTAGAACAGACATTACTCAAGCATAAGATTAAAACCCGAATAATATCTAACATAGAAAATATAAACACGGTTGTTGTCGACGAAATGCATAATGCCCCTCGAGAAATAATCACGGAAGGGTTCAAAACAATAAAGGGTGTAAGAGACATCATGAAAAGTGTAAAAAACAAGACGGAAATTTTTCTAAACGGGCCCATAACAGACATTCCAGAAACGCTTAGACGAACGGAAAAGGGAGATTTTTTCTTGCACTTCGATTCAGGATATAACACTTCAAATAGGTTCATTATTTTTTCACAGAATTCAAAAAAAAACTTTTAGTCTTAAGACGATATTCCTTGCTGACGGGACTTTCAAAAATACACCTCATGGCTTTTACCAAGTTCTGATAATCTCATCAGTCTTCCTGGGAAAAACATTTCCTTATATATATGTTCTAATGAGCGGCAAAAGCGAACAAGAATACACAGACGTTTTTGTTAAAATTTTTGACCTTACCGGATGCAAACTCGAAACTGTAGTTTTTGATTTTGAACTCGGGTTGTTTTCTGCTTTGAAAAAAAACCCAGGGACAAATAAAATTCAACTATGCCTCTTTCATTTGAACAATCGTTATGGCGACGTATCCAGAATCTTAGACTCGCGACTCTTTATAGAACCGACCTTAATTTCAGAAAACGATGCAATTTAATCTTTTGTCTCCCTTTTGTAAACCCAAACACATTAACAGCAACCTATCTGTTTGTTAAAGTAGGTTTTTCCTCATTTCCAGACCAGCAGAAATTAACAAGTTTTTTGGACTATTTCGAAAATACATATTTGGGGGAAACTGGCCTGTCTACACTAGGAACTCCGACTTACCCTCCCAAATATTGGAGTGTTTACAAGTCCATCAAATATAGTTATTCCAGATCAAACAACACAGTCGAAACACTACACTCAAAATTTTCTAAGATGATTCCTGCCCCGCACCCTAATATTGTTTTTTCATTAAAACCTTGCTTGATATTGAGAAAAGTGACAAAGTCAAGATAGAACAGTCACCAAACTCAACAAATTATTGGCCCTCTAAGAATTGGGAATTAGAAAAAAAACTCAGGTTGATTTTTTTAGAAGACGAAAATCTTAGTTAGTTCAGTATATAAAACTAATCGCGTCTGTTTATAGTTTTCCGTTTATATAATTGTATTCTATTTAAAAAACATTTTTTGCCTCCACCCCTTTTTTTTATTTTGTTACTTAAAATATACAAAAAAATATATATTTGGCGAAAAGCCGCACATTTAATTTATGGTGAAAAGCCGCTCAGCCCTTTTTAAATTTACTGTAGGATACTAGGTATCTAGATTATAGTGATTGATGTAATGGGTGAAAGATTAGGGCAGTGAACCGCAATTACATCGATATCATGTTAAGAATACGAGGTGCGACAAGTTGGCTGAAACACCTCTTAAAAGATTTAATAGCTTCATAGTCTCGTTATATATTACAAGCACTGATTATCAGTGCCGAATGATAATTAGTTTGTGAGTATACAAATGACAAAATTTTTTTGATAAAACAAAGTGTTTCGTAAAAAGTCTTCAGAGACTTCTTACCCGGGTTTACCCAAAAACACACAGAACCAAAAGATTCAAAAAGCATTGATAAAAGCAAAACCAACTCTGCTTCGAACAGAAAGGTACACAGGCAACGTAAATCAGATCGAAAGTAAACCTGGAGAGCAGACTACTTTCGGTGGATCGTAAGAGAAAGGAAAAAAGCTCATAAAACTCTTCACAATTGAAGGCTGAGAAGATTTGAACAGCTAAACTTCACGAAAAGGTGTGGCAAGGGATCATAAGGTCTAGCGACGAGTTGCAAGAGGCATACAATGCTGGAGTCATTAGCAATAATTTCAATAAGCCGTGGGACGAATTCAATACGTTTGTAATCGAAATCTGCACCGGATCGTATCCCGAGGATGTCATTAAATACAAAGACGAGACGGGTTTCAATTCATGGAAAGAATGAAGATGATCGGGAACTAAAAGGAAGATAACGCAGCCACACTTCTAACTAACCTTAGGAAAAGAAACCTTCTTAAACGAAAAAAAATGGCTATGTACTTAGCCGAACATAACTTAAACTAGTTGATCAAATTCAAAAAAGAAACTGAACCCTTAGATAATTAAAAACAAAAACGCAGACAGGAACCCAAAAACAAAACTCGATCCCCACTCTACAAATACCAATAAAAGGCTAGAAACGACGAAAAGTGTCAAGTGTGGCGAGGCAGCACACGCCCCAAGAAACTGTAAGAGAGTTAAAACAAACCATAAGAGGCCGACGATCCGAAAAGAATGGAGAGAGTGACGATGGGAGAGAATTGAAAATAAACGGTAGGTTCTATTATACAATTCCCTCCCGGCTCCACGATAAACATCATGGAGAAATTTCTTTTCACAAAAAAAATGCAAACTTTTTTGAAGATTCAGAAATAATAAAGGCGATCAAAAAAAACGACACATGAGGCAGTAACGCGAAATTTTACGAAAAAACAAAGCTTTAAAATGAATAAGAAAACATACCATTAAGAGAAAAATTTTACAAAGCAGAAAAGGCAGTATGCAAGTGCCTTATATGAAATGGCACCATATTGAAACTAAAAAATAAAAAGCCTAAAACAAACAAAGCGAAAATACTCCCCATAAATCTCAAATAAACATGGAACGAGACAATATTGTATTCGCGACTCGACCGATCAGATCTTGGCAGAATAGGCAAGATTTTCAATCGCTGGTCGAAGAACTGGAAAAGAAAAGGACAAATTGAAAAGAGCAACCCTACTTGACCTAACCCGGTCGTTCTGCAAAGAAAGAAGAACGGAGAACAAAGGACTTAACTAGATCTACGAAAACAAAACGACCTGTACTAATTATACGAATTTCAGTTACCGAAGATACCAGAGATTCTGAGCAACTTCGGAAAAAATACAATATTTTCAGTCATAGACCCGAAAGTTGGATTCTTTCAGGTAGAATTAGAAGAAAAAGACAGGGAAAAACGTCGTTTATGGACTGTAAGAAAAAACTTACGCAATTTACACGTATGCCCCAAGGTTTAAAGAACAGCCCAGCAATATTTTAACGGAACTATTACTAATACTTGGCGACCTCATTGGAGACTGCTGCTACTGTTACATATACGATATAATTATTTTAGTAAAAACGCGAACGAGCACGAAGAAAATACGAGGAAAGTCGGAACTAAGTTTGGAAGCAACGGGTTGGCCATAAACAAAAACAAGAGCGTATATAACAAGGAAGTAGTAAAATTTTTATTGTATCAGGCAAGTCACAACAAGATATTAACATCCATAGAAAGATCACAAGGCATTGTTGACTTCCCGACGCCAAATCAAAGAGGAGTTTTAGAGGTTTATAGGGTTGATCAATTACGACACGATGTTTGTGAAAAACCTGGCAGAAAAACCAAAACCCATGTACAAGAAAATTCAAGAAGAGAATTTTACGTGGCCTGAGAAAGATCAAGAACAAATCAATGTGATTAAACATATCTGGAAAAGCTCTCTCGAGTTGGCCACACCAGACATGAATGAACGCTTTCCACTAGAAACAGACGCATCCAATGAAATACTGGCTGCAGTACTAACGCAGGACCAACGGCCAAAAACCTATATGTCGAGACTACTAAAAAAAACCAAAGTTAAGATACTCGATTACAGAGAAAGAGAAGCAGGCAGCAATGTGGGCCATGAAAAAAATCGAGTACTACTAAAAAGGGCGCGAATTAGACCCGTTTACCGACCACAAACCTCTAACAGAGATCAAAAAAAAGAGAATATTCGGGTTGCAGAGAAAACAACGATTTTCGACCTAATAGCGAATTTCACGTTCAAAACACTACGTTGCAAGGAAAACCAACGCTAGAGCTGAAATATTAAGCAGAAGCTTTTCAAGGAGTGACCAAGGGGAGAATGTTGTGCTAGATAAACAAACACAACAGAAGATTATTAGCACCCTAGAGTCGTAAAGCCACAGGAAGGACATAATGACCGAACACATGAGAAAAACATTCAACATGCAAAGACTGCTTGGGGAAATACTGCACACTCGCGACACGTGTCGCGGGTACGATAATAAGAGACATAAAGTTAGTGGAATAAATAAACGACCCCCCTCTCTCCCATGCGAGAAGGTGAGTATAGACATTATGGAAATAAACAAAACACAAAAAGTAATGCTAGCAGTAGACTACTTCTGAAAGAAAGTTTATGGTGTGTGGATCAAAAACAAGAAACTCTCACAGACGAGTATGTATTCAGCGAAGTCGCAACAAAACTACGAATCAAGCAGCCAAACATGGCCAATTGTAGAGAATTTAGGAACGCACTAGTAGGTGAGTGGTGCAGAGAAAGCGAGATAAACATTAAGTTCTCCGCAACATATGTCCACGAATCCAACGGAAGGATAGAAAGATTAAACAAGACCACAAGAGAAATACTAAAGCGTACAAAAGGCCCCCATAACAAACCCGAGAAATGTAAAAGAAGCGTACAAGAACAAGCAATATAGGGGCGTTGGAATGAGCCCGAACGAGGCTACCAAGCCTGAAGCCCAAAACAAAGTAATAGTAAACCAGGAAAAAAACTACAAGGAATTTTGAAACCCAAAAATTCCTTTCAATGTTTGGAAAGGGAGACAAAAAACCAATATCCAACAGATTAAAAGCAACAAGACGGACAAAGAATTTAAGGGGTTGAGGAAGATAACAAAATAACGAGGAAACGATAGATAGAGGTACTCAAAGACCCGGAAGAACACGCACTGCGCATTTGAGCCACTTGAAGTTAAACAAGCGCATGTAGGAAACTAGGTATCCAGATTAAAGTGAATGATGAGATAGGTGATGGATCAGGGCAGTGATCCGCAATCACACGAACATCATGTTAGAAATACGAAGCGCGACAAGTTAGCTGAAACACCACTCAAGAGATATAAAAGCTCCACAGGCTCGATACATATTACAAACACTGATTATCAGTACTGATTGATAAACAGCATGTCAGTATATAAATAACAAAAATATTTTGATAAAACATGGTGTTTCGTAAAAAGTCTGCAGGGCCAACATATCCGAGTTTACCCAGAACCGACACTTACATCTTAAACTTAACAACGAGCAAAGTACAAAAATGTCAGATCGCGACTAGGGACTAACTTCGGTTATTGCTAAAATACTACCGCTACAGTAAAATGAAATTGTGTTAGGCATAAACCAAAAAACTAGAAACAACACAAAACGCATAAACAATCAATAAAAACATTTTAGACGCTGGTATAAATAAAAAACGCCATTACGATTGATTCTAAATTTGAGAAATTTAAAATATAAAAAGCTCAGCTTTATAAAGAACCGAAAAACACTGAGCCTAAATCAAAAACAATTTCGGAGTGCTCAATAAACAAATATAGTAAAAATACTTAAAAACTTTGCGAATCTATAAATTCTGAAAATACTAAAAAACCAAAAAGACAACACGAATTTAATAATAAAAATTAACAACTACAAAAGGAAACTAGTTAATAAAAGCCCCCCAAGACAGTTTAATTTTCTCATAAGTGAGAAACAGTAAAAAAAACTCCAAGCAAGATAAAAGACGCAAAAATTTCGAGCGCTTCTCTATCTTATGTGCTTGTATCTTGTAGATAATCGCAATAATCTACAACAGATATACAAAAAAAAGCAGAAAACCTAGATTTTTTGCAGATAGTTGTTTATGTATTCACATCAGTAACACTTTACAAAAAAAAACGTCAGAACCTAATACTTAAATAAAAACTGTTTTAAAGTTGTAAATATTATAACTACAATTCTGGTGTAAAATTTACATTAACTAATTTAGAGCATACAACTGATCAGATAAAGCCACACAAAGCCGAAAAACACAAGGTAGACCAAGAAAAGTAAAAATAAACACTAGAACTAGGCATTAAAGTCTAAAATAATCTTTTTTAATAAGTCGTTCGAGGCTTTTATAGAAAAAAAGTACAAGGGCAATTTGATTCAACTTTACTCCTACAATTTTTTGCCTCACTGTAAACATGCTTTTTTCATGTGACATATTTCAAATTTAATTTTTTTTGTATAACACAGTTTAAACTATTAGTACTCTTTATGCCAAATCTTAAATATGCAACTTTTTATTCTAATTTTATAAGACCCCTAAAAAGATATTATACTTAAACATAAAAACCACAGACATTGCTTTAAAAAAAAGACAAAACATTAAAAAAAACACTACAAAATATAACACCGGTTAATAAAAAAATAACAAAAGCCCACGCAATCTCTATCCGCACTATTTTGCAATAAAAAAAATATTTTATTTTTATGAAATCGAAAAAACAATGAAAAAACAACAAAAACAACACTCCTTTTTAAAAAAATAACAAAAGAAAAAAAACGGTTTCCTATCAACGGAAAACAAAAAACCAAAAGAAGACAACTCATCTCTATAAAGAGAACAAAAACAACACTCCTTTTTAAAAAAATAACAAAAGAAAAAAAACGTTTCCCATCAATGAAAAACAAAAAACCAAAAGAAGACAACTTACCTCTATAAAGAGAACAAAAACAACACGCAATTTTAAAAAAATAACAGAAGAAAAAAAACGGTTCCCTATCAGCGTAAAACAAAAAAGCAAAAGAAGCAACTTACCCCTATAAAAAAAACAAAAACAACAAGCCATTTTAAAAAAAATAACAAAAATAAAAAATGGTTTTCTATTACTGAAGAACAAAAAAACCAAAAGAAGACAACTTACCTCTATAAAGAAAACAAAAACAACAAGCCATTTTAAAAAAAAATAACAAAAATAAAAAACGGTTTTCTATCAGTGGAAAACAAAAAACCAAAAGAAGACAACTTATCCCTATAAAGAGAACAAAAACAACAGGCCATTTTAAAAAGACAGAAACACAAAAACCAAAGCAAAAAAAAGACAGCGGGAAAACAACAAAAAAAAAACTGAACCAGAAAAACAAAGTTTATAAAAATAATAAAAAAAAAAACAAAGAGACAAAACCCACACAAGATAAGCTAAAAAGTCAAGCCGAGATTTATTTAGAAAAACAAAAAAAACACGCGAAAAGAAAAAAGAAAAAAAAGAATTTAACTTCAGAAACAATATCCAAAAATAAACACAGAACTATACACAAAAAATAAAACAAGAAACCACAACTAGAAAAACGAAACCTAAGACTTTAAAACAACAACTTCCAAAAAGCCCACAGTCTATATAAAAAATTTTGAAATAAAATTAACTTTATACTAAAAAATTAAACTTTAAGATACACATATAAAATAGAAAAAAGACACATACATCAAAAAAAGTAAAAGCAAAAAGGTTAAAACCAGAAAGTGTGTATTAGAAAAAAACACTGGTAACCTATACCACGCACTCGAACCCACCCATGCTTGGGATTAAAAAGAAAAAAAATAGAAAGGCTAGAACAAAATTTAATATAAAGTTTTACAGGAGGCTAGCTTTTGTACTTAAATGCAAGCAAACAAAAACTAGGCTATATAACAATCCAAAGACTACCGAAAAAACACAAACGAAAAAGATAAAGTACACCACAGTCCATAATCTAAACTATAAATCTAAAACAATAAAAACAAATAAAAAAATTTCACTATATCCCGAACAAAAAAAACACAAACGATAAAAAAAAACAAAAATAACCCTATACTGTTAGATAAAAAAACACAAAAGACAAAAAAACAACAAAAGAAATAAAACAAAAAATAAACAAAGAATAAAACGAACACAATAATATTATAATATTATTTGAAAAGAAAACACACCACATTATGCACCAAAAAAAGCAATTTAAAATATCAAACAACAGAAACGATATATAATATTAAATAAAAAAAGAAGTACACAACAAAATATTTTAATAAAAAAAAACACAAAATTAACAAACAAAAGTGTGTAAACACTATAACAGTAAATAAGAAAAAAATTTGCAGAAACTTTGTATAACAAAACTAAACAAAAAAATAACACTTAAAAAAACAAACACAAAAACACAATACAAACGAGAAAAAAACTAACTACAAAACTTAAAAGGAAAATTTTACAATATAAAATTTTTATAAAAAAAACAGAAAAAAAAAACCACAAAAAAATAAAAGAAAATACTTAAAAAAAAAAGAAACACATAATATTAACAACCAAAAAAATATTAAAAAAATATGTTTTCAAGAAACTAAACACAACAATAATAATAAAAGAAAACAGACACTAAAATAATATTTAAAAAAAAGGTATAAACAATAATATTATTTAAGAAAACCACACACAACAAACTTAAAAAAAAAGAAACCTAAACAATTCTAATAGTTAGAAAAAAACCTGCCAAAAACAAAAAAAAAGCATATTTTAATAACAATAAAAAGCCCTTCACACACCAATAAAAAACACGATAAAAAAAGAAAACACCAAACTAACACCGAAAAATCAAAAATGGATACACACTAAAAACATACTATAAAAAACAACGAAAAAAAACACAAAAAAAATAAAAAAACAATGACTACAAAAACAAACAAGGGCAATTTTTCACTTTAATAAAAAAAAGATCTTAAAAATAACAAGTTATTTTTAAACAAGCGAAAAGACAACACACAAAAAAATAAAGAAAAAACTACTATTCTATAACAACAAACGTACAATACAAGAAAAAGTAACAAAAAAAAAACAAAAGTTCTTGCAACAAAAACTTAAACAAAGGGAAAAACTCATTATCAACCAAAAGATAAACACACAAACCTTAACTGATGAGATTTTATACACGTTTTATAAAAAAAGAAAAATATACACAATAAAAATAAATCAAAAAAAACAGACGCTAAAAAATAAATCAAAGAAGGATACACCTCAATTATAAACAATTGAGGGTAAGTTTTACACAAAAAAAAAGATAAAAAAGTTCTCAGCAAAATAAGAAAAAAAAACAAAACCGATCAAAGAAAAAAAAACAACACGTTATTTAAAAAACGAAAAAACATACAAAAAAAAACTATTATAAAGAAAAACCAAATATGATGTTAAGCAAAAAATACAACAAAAAAAGATAAAGAGAAATATACCCTTAAAAATAAAACACGAACAAATTAAAACAAAAAAGTACAGTGTGAAAAAAACACAACAGATACTAACGAAAAAAAAACAAACACAAAAAAGACACAAAAATCCTGCACGGTAAAAGAAAACCCAAAAAAAAGCAAAAAAAAAAAGAGAAAAATAACACCGTAGATTTTTATAAAATAATAAAACACAAAGAAAACACCTATAAGAAAGCCAAACAAAAAAACAAAAAAAACACTATAATTGTTACTACAAAAAAATACAGTAAAAAAAAGCCACAACACAACAATATTTAAAGAAAAAATATATATTTATATTAATTAAAAAAAAGTAGAAAAAAAACAGAGATCCGATTTCTTACATATAACATTAATTAAAAAAAGACGTACACAACAACATCTAAAAATTCCATGTATAATAATGTTTCAAAGAAAACTAAACACTATAATAACAAAAAAGAGAGAAAAACACACAAAAATATTATATAAAAAAATTTAAAAAGAAAAAAATACTTAAAAAAAACTACACTATAACATCAATAAAGAAAACTTATATATTATAAAAACATCTAGAAAAAACCCAACAATAAAATATACAAGGAAAAAACTATATTTAAAACATTTAAAAACAATCTTCACTAAAAACAATGAAGACTAAACAAACGTTAAAGGACAAACAAAAACAAACAACACAAATTAGGAAATGGAAAAGGGTTTACACTAGAAAACAAAAAAAGAGAAACCCACAGGATGCAAAATAAAAGAAAACCTGCCTACATGAAATAAAAAACAAGAAGGCAAAAACAAGCCAAACTTATTTAATCTATGTGAAAAAGGACACAGACAACCTAAATGAAAAAAAAACTTGTTTTATAAAAACAATTAAGAAAAAAACACACAAATACTATAAAAGCGGTTTTCAAAACAAAACAGCACTTTCTATAACAAAAGATAAACTATAAAACGAAAATATTAAATTTTACATATAAAACAACAAGAAAAAAAACACAACAACAACACTAGACCAATTAAAGGAAAAGCAAAAAAAACCAAACAAAGAAAAATATGCATCGCGACCACAAATATAGATAATTTTACACACTAATTTTAATTTAAGAAAAACACTATAAAAAGTTTAAAAAAAAACTTATCTATTATTTTTAAATAAAGAAAAAAATTACAACGGTATTCAAGAAAAAAGAAACCAAGAGAGTTCTCAAGTAAAAACAACCCACCGCGTTTTTTAAGTAAAAACAAACAATAACAGTTTTAAATAAAAAAATCTTACTATAATTCTAAATAAAGAAAAATTTTATTATAAATTTAAGCAAAGAAAATTTCCACTATAGTTTTAAATAAAGAAAATCAACACAATGGATCAAAACAAAGAAGAGAAACACAAGAAAACAGAATAAAAAAAACACACTTTAAATTTAAAAAGAAAATTTTAAATTAAAATTGTCAATTAAAGAAAATTTTTACCAAACTTCTAATTAAAGAAAACTAGCTCTTTAGCTTTTAAAAAAGAAAATATCCACTAAATATTCAAAAAAAAAAAACTTATACTATATTTTTGATAAAGAAAATACTCACTATAAAACTAATTAAAGAAAACTTCGGTCAAAAGTTTAATTAAAGAAGACATCGACCAAAACTTTAACTAAAGAAAAAATTCTACTATAGTTTTAATTAAAGCAAAAACTCACTATAGTTTTAACTAAAGAATGAAAGCGATGAAGACATATTCATATTAAGAAAAAAAACAAAACACAAACACATATAAGTTTTAAACTATAAGTTGAACCAGAGAATTTTTACTACAATATACCCAATTTAAAAAAATAAACCTAAAAATTTAGAAATAAAGAAAATTTCAACTATAACTTCAAATAAAGAAAAAAAATAATAGTCTAGAATTAAAATAAACTAATAAACATCCAAATAAGAAAAGCATGGTTCATAAATAAAACCACACAGACCCCATTGAGACCTTTTTCCAAGTCACGTGTTTCCACCACAGACGATGGTTTTAAACAGACCACAAGGGCTTTTTGATTTTTTTCATTTGAGGTTTTTAAGTAATTGTAATTTTTTAGTAAAATAATAACAACTAACAAGAGACATTTTTACAGTTGAATACGGGCTTTAATTTAAAGTTTAATATAGAAAAAAATGTACTTACTTAACAGAAATTTCGCCTAAAAACACTTTGTGTATTTTTAAAAAAAACCTGTTATCGCAGAACTAAATTAGAAACTTTACTATAACATCAATTAAAGAAAATATACACTATAATTTCAATTAAAGAAAAATAAAACTACAATATTAAATAAAGAGAAAAAATACTATAATCTAAAAAAAACAAAAAATTTACTATAATTAATATAAATAAAATTTTAACTAAAGAATATATAAACAAAACTTACACTATAAATTAAATAAGTAAAACTTTTACTATTACCTTAAATTAAAGAAAAAAAACACTATAAAATCTAAGCATATAAAACCTTTACTAAAACTTAAAATAAATAAAATTTTTCTATAGTTTAAATAAAAAAGATTTTTACTTTATTTTAAATAAAAAAAAATCTACTATAAAACAAATAAATAAAATTTTACTATCACTTAAAACAATAAAATATACAATATAAAGTAAATTA
>SBJP01000101.1:0-28688 GCA_014805705.1 Cucumispora dikerogammari | reverse complement strand
GTTGTGTTGGTGTTGGGTGTGGGGAGGAGAAGAGGGGGGGGGGGGGGGGGGGGGGGGGGGGGGGGGGGGGGGGGACAATACTAACTTTAGCCTATAGTTGATTAAGAAAAAATTTCGATATGATTTTACAAATGGAACCTGAAAATAAACGAAATTTAAAAAAACGAGACTGAAAATCGAACTTGAAAAATCGACATGAAAAATCGAAACTTGAAAGCTGAAGTTGAAAATCTGAACCTGAAAATTTAAACTTACAAATCGTTTTTTAAAATCGGAACTCGAAAAAAACAGATAAAAAAAATCGTTTCCGAAAGACTCTTCTCGCGATACGAAACTTTAAGAGTTTGAACTATAAAGACCTGAATCTTAAAATTTGAACCGAAAAACTGAAGCTGTAATGTAAATCCGAACTTGAAAACTCAATTCTGAAAACTCAAATCCGAAAAACTGTTTTTTAAAAGCTGGTGTCAAAGAACTGTTCCTATAAATCTGAACTTAAAAATCTGAAGTTGAAAAACCGAACTTTAAAAACTGCACATGAAAAAGCTGAAATTGAATAACTCAACTTTAAATGAATGTGCCTGAGAAGTCTAAATCTTAAGCACCGAAGCTGTATATTCGAACTTGAAAACTTTAATATTAAAAAACGTTTCTGAATATTCGATTTCGAAAAACCGAATCTGCAAAAACAAACTTAAAAAACTAAGTCTTAGAAGCTTGAGTACTTATAAACCTTCCTCTCACTATAATCTTAATTAATCAAAAACGACACTATAATTTAATTAAGTAAAAACAAAAAGATTATATTGCTTTTTTTCATTTTCATTTTTTAAGCAAACACAAACACACGTATTAAAAACGTTTATGCTCACAGGCCGAACTTAAACGAAAGAATTGACGAAATTGATAAAAAAGATGAGCTTTGACAAAAAAGAACTAAAAGCAAACAATCGGGAGTTTACCAACAAAGGCGCAACAGCGATAAATAAAAGAGCAGTTTACAAAATAAATGTTAAATAAAAAACAAAATGTTTATTTTTGATTATTATTTACTTAATATTTTTTCTTATTTTAAATATAATAAACTTTTCTTAATTAACATTATAGTGAGGGTAAAGTGAAAAAGTGCCGAAAAACCAAGTGCTGCGCTTTCGAGGGAAGTCTTGATAAGATTATTAAGTTCCTATGAGGCTCCTTGATAACATAACTTATCTCTTTCTTTTGTTCATCGAAAAATAAAATAAATGTGAAGTTTCCCTAATAAAGAAAAACTTATCATTAACTAGTTTATTAAAACTATATACGTCTCTCCAAAAAACTTTGAGTATCAATATCACGCGAGATATTTGTAGATGAATAATCCGATTTTTGCCTAAGATCCGCTACTATATTCATACTAAGTAAGCCCTCTATTATATTTAAGAAAAGAAAAAGGTTTCGGTGCTGATGCGTTCAAATAAAACTTTTTTTTATCTTACTTTTATAAGCAAAGGTTTCTTGATTTTGATTGATGTTGTGTCGTTGAGCGCAAAGATCTCTTGTGGCTGGGTATTTGTATTTTTGCTCTATTTGATTACTTTATAAATTTCATTTGTTAAGTTGAAATCGGAAGTAAAACGGCATTAATACAAAAGTACGTTATTTAACGGTAAATAAAAAAAGAAAAACTTACATGATGACTTGATTTTTTCTCAGATTAGTTTTATTTTTTTAATATTATAGTGTGTTTTGCTTAATTAAGATTATAATAAAAGAAAGTGTGATATTAGTAGATAAATAATGATAATTCTGTGTATATAACAAACTAAGTCTTTTTTTTTAAGTGCTTTTACCTCAATCTATTCAGAAAAACTTCTATATTAAGTTATTAAAGAGATGCACTGAAATATAATATATTCGAGAATAGAGCTGATTTATGCTAAAAGCTTGTTTCTTTTATCATGCGCATTTATTTTTTAACTCTTATTTTTTAGAAAATTTTTAGTTAAATTTTCAATTATATTTCTTGTAAAGCTTGATAAGCTGTCTGAGTTAGAACGTAAAGCAAAACAAGAGCTTTTTTTTCAAAATTGATTCTTATGCTTTTGTTTTTTTGTTTTTATAGTTTGTTGGTTTTTGTTTATATCTTTTACTGCTACAAAAAATCTGTGTTAATTGAATATACAATCATACATTTTATTTTTTATATGCCTTTTGTCACTTAAAATGAACTCTATATCTAATATATTATAAAATAGATTGTTACTGATTATTAGGGCAGCCAAAAAATAAGTGCAACTTTATAATTAATAGTAAAAACTTTTTTATTTAAACATTTCTTATTTTATGTCAAAGCTTTTCTGCAGTCAAAAGCAATTAATCAATAAAAATATTAGTTTATTATCATATGAAACTGAAAGAATTTTCTAGATATCCTTGAGTAATTAATATATTAAGTTGTTATCGAACTTAAAACTTTTACTTCCGGGTTCGTCAATAATTCACCCACAGATATAACTTACTTAAATCTTCCAGAGATTACAATACTCTGAGATATGTGAGTTAAGAATATATTAAACCGAGCAAAAGAAGTATATACTTTTTTTTTTAACACGTTAGACATGAATACCTTGTGTAAAAAAAGATGTAACTTAAAAAACATAAAAAATGTAAAAAATTACAAGTATTTGCTTTACTAATTATATTATCGTGGTGTATTATATATGTGATTGATTTATTTTGTGAGCATTTCAGCGATTTTTTAATATTAGAATATTTTAGCGCACTGAAATTGTCAAGAATTTTCCGACTATTGTCAGCTTTTTTTGACTATTTAAATAAACAAAATCAATCTAAAAAAACTATACCAAAGTTCAAGTTTTTAATTTACTTCGACCCTGAAGTTTAAAATTCCCAGTTGAAAGTTATGTGTATACACAACGTCTTGACACGTCTGTTATTCGAAAATAAAAAAATATTGGTTTTTTAACACTGAGTTGTCAAAAAAATTTTTCTGTCTTTCTTATTAATTAAATAGACAAGGTGTTGGCTTAACCTGTTTGATTTAAATTTTAAAAAAAACAAAAATACATAAAAACCCGTGATTAAAAGACAAAGAGACTAAAAAACTATTGTGGCTTTGTTTTGACTCAGTAAAAAAATCTATAAAACGTTTAGTTTTTAAGCAAAATATTAAATTTTTTCTGGTTTTTCGTTTTTGTAATCACAATGCTTGACTTTCTCTTTTAAATTTGCAAAAATTTACAATTGAGTGTATATTATGTCATAAACCTTGTGTCTTTTGAATTCACTCGAAAAAAAAATTGTTTCCTTTTAGGTATGTTAATAAGATAGCTTCAGTTTTTATACTAGAAGATCTATTTTATTGATTATACGCGAAACGAAGCTTCTAAGCTTTTTTATTAAATAAATCAGGTATTAATTTAATGCACAACTCACAACATAAAAATGTAAAAAAGTTTTTTAAAAAAATAATCTCGCTGTTAAAAGAATCGAAAGTTGATTTAAGAAAAAACAAAATACTGCACAACTCAAAATTAATGCGAGTTTCACTAAATAAAAAACTTTTTTAAAAACAAATCAATAGATTTTCTTCGTGTTCTGTAAATATAACAGCAACTATATTAGATAATTATTTCTGCGATACTTTTTTTTCAAGTATTTTTAAAAACTAAGCACGTATGTTTTAATTCTTTTTTGTGTTTTTAAAAACACATTGCTTGAATATCTGTTTTTAAGTAGCTTTACAATAATTAACAAAAGAGCTACTTGTTCTACAAGCCATAGTTAACAATAAACGCATCGCCTTATGTGTTTAATACTCTGTGGTTTCAATAAAAATGTTTTTTTTTTCGTTATTTTTTTAAAAATTTGACCTGCAAAATAAAAAGATTTTTACTCTGTTCCTTAAAGAATCGATAAATAAAAACACAGAAGATTTTAATATAACAACACATTTAATAAAATTGGAAGTTTTATAGTATAATTTTACTAGAAACATTATCTTTAACATATAAAAAGCACTAATCTGATATCAACTTCCTAAACCTTTTTTCTAGACTCTCTGCCTTTCTAACATAAGGCCTATATCCCTTATTATACAGTTTACAGTTTCTAACAATCAAACTCATATCTTTAATAAACTGTTTATAAGTATATTTGTCATCTTTTAACTTTATTCTTATTTGATTAAAACACATTGGTTCCTCTATTACAGAGAAATATCCAGGGGCAATTTCTTCTGTTACTTCGTTTTTAAACAATGAGAATTCTTCAACGTCGAGAGTATTTAAGCAATCAATCATTTTATTATGCGATAGTGTTTGAGAAAAGGGGTGTGTATAGTTTTTATCATTTATTTTAACACGTTTCTTGGCACTTTTATCCATTTCTTTTTCGACATCTTTAATTTTAATGTAGTTTGTATCCTTTTTTATATGTGATTCTGTATACGATTGCAAAAAAGATTCTTGTTTTGTCCAGTAAATCGGCTCTGATTTCTTTTTCTTTTCTGTCTTTGAAAACGAATTTTTAGCCGTTTGCATATTCGATTCTGTAATCATTTCCATAATTGAAGCTGTATTTTCTTCTTCATCCGACCCATGATCGTGATTTATGGTTTTATCAGAAACTTCCTCTTGTGTTTTCTGTACGCCCGCTTGTGGTGTCTTCTTAACCCTTTTTCTCTGCGTGTTCCCCTCTTCGCTCAGTTGAAGTAATTTGTTTTTTGTTTTAACTAGTTTGTCCTCTTTTTCTTTAATCACTTTAAGAGTGTTTATGTACTCAACATATTCCTTGACTACGTGTAAAGGCAGGCTCACCATGTCGTTTGTAAGTTTTATTTTTGTTATGTCTTCTGATATCTCATATACTTTTATGGGATCTTTGACTAACGCAACTGGGCCTGTCAAATCAGCGTTACTTTCACAAAGATTAAATTTATTTAAATTGGGAATAGAAAAAAGACTCCTCAAATCGAACCAGTCACCGGTCCTTTCTAAATCTACCTTCCCAAAACTTCCCCCTCCCCCCTCACTTAACACTTGTTGTTTAATATTATAGTAATTGTAAATGGTACACACAATCTCCTTCTTCCTACTATATGGGATGTCAAGCTCTGAAAGATCACTAGAAATAATCATATCCATTATGTACGTATTAGGAACCACATCAAACATAGCATCTAAATATTCCAAAGTATAATTCAATTCTTGATTTGGTTCTCTTCGTTTGACGTTTCCAGCATGGTTTTCACAAAATGTTTTGTTTGATTTTTTGCTAATATAAGCATTTAACAAACCACAATAAACATGGTACCACATTTGACAGCCGCTTTCGCTGCATTTAATTACAGCTCCATCATTATACTTACAGAAGGCACACTCTATATCTTTAAATACATTGTTGTCTACAGATAAGGTCCCGTAACCAGTAAGATGTATGTTTTTATTGTATAAAATACAAGTAAAATGGCACCACAGTTTATTGTTCTCAAGTTCATCTATATTACAAATCGTGAATGGAAACGTAGCTCCACCTTCATTAACACACAATATACATTTTACATAAACAAGACATTCTGTGCAAGAGAAGCAAACAAAATTATGTGGTTCTGTTTCAGTATTAAAGATGCCGTAACAGGCTTTATGAACAGTTACATTACAGTGAAAACACGACACCAAATCCACCGTATTGTTGTTACTGGTAGTGCCGGTATATCCACAAATATCGCAAAAATTATAAGGAACTCGAGGCAGTATTTTAATAAGATCTTTGAACGAATCCTTAATTGAATATTTTAGGTATTCAGTTTCCTCGTGTAAGCGCTGGTAAATGAGTGAGAATAGCGGTACCCCAGAAAATTTTTTTTCTGCAACCCCGCCAGATTTTTTTAAATCTGTGTTACTCTCATCACCCGTTGCCAATAGTTCTTTCGCTTCTCTTATAAATATAGAGTCAAACCTGTCGATAACATATGTTACTTTTGATAAGTCCAATTTAAGAAAGTCTGGGTTTATTACTTCTAATCGAAATGCTTTAGATCTCCGTGTGTCTTTGATGTTTTTGTCATTTAGTGTGGGAATTAATCGGCTTGGACCACTATTGGGTGTTGTTACCAGTGAGTTCTCATTGTCTTCCGGTTTGTAACCAGATGGTTGATCGACAGTAACGTCAAGTTTGTTTGCCAATTGTTTCTTGACGTTCAAATTGTCTGATGATTGCTCCTTAATAACATTCAATTTATCTGATGCTTGACCCTTAATAGCGTCAAGCTTGTCTGTTAATTGACTCTTAATAACGTCAAGTTTGTCTGTTGATTTTGATTGATTTTCAGTATCATTTTGTGATAAGGCTGTTGCTTCCTCAATGTGTTCCTTAGACATATATTCTTTATTTATATAATATCCCGAAAGTATTGAAGACCTATCATTACTTGATTGATGCGCAATTAATTTATGAGACAAAGCGGTTTCAGTCTTTTCATTTATTTTATTAATATTTTTATTATTACTGCTGTTATTGTCCTTTATATTATTGTCTTTAATAGTAATACTAGTGTCGCTATCGTTCATAGGATAATTATTGCCTTTATTGTATATATTGTTGATACCCCCTGTATTCCTTTCCATATTGTTATTTGAGATCGGGAAATTTACAACTTTTTGTCTTTTAATACTATGTGCATTCTCATTGAAACGAAACACTTGGGATTCTATACTTAGAGATATTGATGAATCTTTATTTTGAACCATAAAATCTCCGCTGATTCTTGACACCGGGAATTCCTTATTTCGATTCACCGGGTTTCCATCATTTATAGCCTTTGGTAATCTACTATTCAAAACCTCCTGGTTTTTATTGTCACCGACCAGTAAATCTTTACTATTCTGAAACCCCGGATCTTTGTCGTTTATGACATTTAATAAACAAATGTCTTGTTTGTCTATATTAGATATATTTAAGTTACAATTATTAATTTCGTTGACACCGCCTATGTTAATAGATTCAACATCGAGATCGTTGCTTGTTGTTTTTGGTTCATTGAACATGGTTTGTTTACTAAATAGTTTATTAATTTGTTTACTCAATTGATTTTTGAACGTGTCTATTTTTTTAATTAAACTGACGATTGTTTAGGTTCTTAAGTCATCGCTGGCATCGTTTTACTTGTTTTAATACTGAAGATTTCTCTGGAAATGGTGTATTTTAAGATGGAACGAGCAATAAAATTAATTGACTCTGAAAAAAAGTAATTGATGTTAAAATCAAATAATATGTGAAAAAATACTTTGCCCTTAATATTCAATAACTTGAAAGAACATTAAAAAGCAAAATATTGATTAGACAACAACTGAAAAACATGTTTCTTCTTCGCATTTCGTGTAATTTTTTTATTTAATTTTTAATGCGAAAATTGACATTATTTTTTTAATAATTTTTTATATTCTGGCTCTGAGGAAAGAGCAGTTCTTTTTAACTAGAATTTCCCATTTTAGATACTAAAATATATTTATGTGAACATTTCTATTCAGTTAAATAGAGGCTGTTGTTCATAAAATCTCTGTTATTTATTAGAAATAGAAAAATATCAGTACTTATTGCTCCTCTGCTATTATAATTTAATTAAATAAAATTACACTATAATTTAATTAAATAAAATTACACTATAACTTAATTAAGTAGAAATACACTATAATTTAATTAAATAAAATTACACTATAACCTAATTAAGTAGAAATACACTATAATTTAATTAAATAAAAACAGTTAAGAAATACTTTACATTACTTTTGATTACACATTTTATTTTTTTTATTAGTCACACTTACAGCTGCGCATAAACACTTAGAAATCTTCTTTTTGAGCTTTTGGTAAACTCGCCAATTTATATTTTTTAATTAATTATGCCGTTCGGCCTTTTTATTTATTTTTTCAAAGCCGTAAGTAACAATATGTATGCTTAGCTGATAACAATAATAAACTTAAGATTTATTTTATAATGCCTTGTTTTTTAGTTAATAACTTTTGTTTAATAAGAATATAGTAAAAATTTAAGAATTAAATTGTAATGGGTGGTGTAATATGTCTGTTTCTCTCATTTGAACAATATAAGTGAAAGGATTTTAATTCACTTATAGAAAACGAGCGAAATTAAAATAGCTGTATGTGCTGTTTAACAAAAGAAAGAAAGTGTTTTTGTTTATGTTGTTTTATTTATTAACTAAGTGAACTTTTCTTAGTTAAATTATAGTAAAGTTTTACTTAATTAAGTTGTAGTGGTGAATAAATAACTGCCAGAGTGTTATTCTACAATCAATTGAACCTCTAAAAAACTTTTTCGTCTTCATTTATAATTGATTGGTTTCTATATCTTTGTTTTAACAAACTAATGTAATAATATGCGAAACGTTGAAACTAGCGGCTTGAACACACTGTGTTTGTGGGTTAACAGTGAGTTTTTTTCTTCCAGTAATTTTCACTTAAACAAATCCAACTAACAATTTTGGCATCTCGATTAAACAACATTTAATTTGCTTTCGCAAAACAGAATCAGATATGGGACTAGTTCTATTTTTATAATAACGTTTGAATATTAATTTACTTTCAAATATCGGCATTCGCTTCTGTGTTACTTAGATAGTAGAGTGTAGCTGCTCTAACTATATTAATAAACGTAATGTAATGTTTGTAGTATACTTTATATTATAAAAACAAATCTTTTTGTAAATAAAGCTGCCCAGATCAAGTCTTTAATGAGAGAGGATTTGTCAAAATATTTTTTTTTTATCGCTGTTATTTTCATTTTTTTTTCTATTTTCTTTTTTAGTATATAGTGTTGTACAGGACTATATTTTTAAAGTAAGACTTTTTAACCTTTTTTAAAATGTTATTATTTATAAGTTTTTAAGCTACAAAAAATATAGTAAACCTTGATTAAAGTATGTTTCTAAACGCTTACGTAAGTAGACGGATTTGGTTAAATTAAAAAATCTTATAATTGATCTTTCTAATTTTAAAAACTTTTTTTCTATTTTCATTAAAAAGAAACAAAGTGTGTTTTTCATAAAAACGTAAACTTTATGATGTTTTATACGTCTTTTTTTAAGAACTATATAGAATCACATAAAAGGATAGTGTGTAAAGACGTCGTGTTTTAAATGTAAAAACCTAAGAAGCTATTATTATAAAGGAACACTGTTTTTTCTTTATGCCAATGTGTTTTTATAAAATACTGAGTGTTTTAAAAAAACGCCTTTTAATAAAAAAAACCTGTTTTTAACAAAAAAATATTGGAAATAAACGAAACTATCATAAGTTGCTCTGAAAAAGTTTATATCGTTAGAACAAAGATTAAAAAACAGTTGTTATTGATCTGTTGTTTGGGTGCAAACTGTTTCGCTGACAATAAAGTTTTTTGGTTTATTAAATGGGACATATGCTGTTTTTTTAATTTAAAAAGTACCAAAATAACAGTTGTCCGATTGTTTTTACTTAAAGTATTGATTTAACAAATAAGGTCTATGTTGATGATTATGTTTAGTTCTAAGAAATTAACGTTTTTGGTGTTTGATTCAAAGTTGAAAAGAAAAATTTTTTTTAAGTTTTTTTTTGTCGTTTAAAGTTGTATTACAGTATTTAGATGTATAATTTGAAAATGATGGTTTGTTTTTGCTGGTGTACACGTGTGTGTTTCTACTAAAATAAGTGAAACTGCGACGAAAAAAATCTCGTTCTGAAATACTGTTTTTCAAACGTGTATTAACTAAAACGGTTTATAAATACAGCATTGAAATATAATAAAAACTGAAAGGCTATTAGTATTAGATAAGGTGCTGTAAAATTTACTAGTTCCTTGTTGTTTTAACACACAAAAATGACGTTTTTGCGTTATTCAAATAAAAAGTATAATATTCAGTTTTTGTAGCACTTAAGAACTCATCATTGAGTTCATATTGTAAAAATATTTCTATTTTTAATGTTATATATTTTTCGGAGTTTATCCGCAACATTATATACTTCAAAAATAACTTTTTTAACATTAAAAGTATTAAGGTTTTCTAAAAAATTTAAAAACTGTAGTTTTAATATAAATTTAATAAGGATCAAAAAAACAGTGGGAAAGACATTTACAGATGTAAATGAGATAGTTTTATAACATAATTAGTCAAATCATTAAAAACATAATAGAGATATATGTCATTTATCATTCGATAACAACAGTTTTACTGTCATTAACAATACTTTGCGTCATATAAAATTTTTTTTATTTATATTAAAATGCTGTTAATAACTAGAAAATGCTGTTAATGCCTAGTATATAATGTATTATAATTTATTATTTCAACTGTTGTTTTATTCTGTTGTGTATTATTTAAAATAAAGTGGTTTTGTCTCATATGCCTAAAATCGCGACCTAACAATATCTAGTAGCGGATTAAAATATATATTTTTGTTTATATTATTAAAGAGAATAATAATTGTTGCTTAAGATTTCTTTATTTACATCAATAAATTATTTTAAACTTATCTTTTAGTCTCTTTGTAAACGCGTGTTAAAAATAATGTTCTCTTATACTTAAATCTTTGATATATATATGTAATGAAATTGAAATTAAACGAAAAAAAGCTGACTGGTAACACGCATAAATTTAAAATATCGTTCTTCCACTAAAAACAATAATAGAATATAATGACAATTATTTCCTTTTATCTTCTTACTTGAAATGAATGATGTGAGAAATATATTAAGTTTAATTAAAGAAAAAACATTTAGGCAAAAAATAAAATAATTGTTTTATTTTATTTAAACATGAACTGGGATCATAATAAACATAGACATTCATTCGCCCCGATCGAGTTTCATAAAATGAAAAAAAACTCGAAAGAGCGTTTCATGATAAAAAATTTTCATTTTAAAAAAGCACGTGTTCAAACGAAGATTTTTGCAGCTTAGCGGCGTAGCAGTGAATAAATACGTGTGGGGTTGTTGTTTTCGTGTGAATGATAAAACTTTTTAGGTAATTATGCTAATTATTTCAATTAGTTAATAAAATCTTTATTAGTTGTTTTTAAGTATGTGAAAAGTATATAGGTGACATTATAGTCTACTATATCTCTTGACCGACTATACCGTTATATTTAAGTTTTCGTGTGTTTTCAGCAACGGCTCTAAAATGTAAAATGCTACGTCTGGAAAAAAGGTATAAAAAACATATCAAAAAAAAAAGAAAAATAATATGTAAACTACTAGCACACAGAACATTTCAGACACTCACTAAAAGAAAATTAAAACACGAAAACACGCTTTTATATTAACAAAAGTACAAATTTAGAACATATTGCATTGTAAAGTTTTAAAAAATAAAAAAACTTTCGTAATTTTTTGTCGTAACTCAGTTTTTATACTTATGTAAAAATTAATTTAATAATAAAGTCTTTATTTTCTTTCTCAATTCATTTTTCCCATCTCAAATCAACTTTTATCTCTAACTTTATAAGAAAAAATTTTATACAATCCAACAGCAATTATAAACAAGGTCTGCTCATATATCATACTCCGAACCAACCGCATTCACAATATTCTCTGATTAAAGATGAGATTTTTTATATTATAGCAAAAGCAAATGTGCTTAATTTCAAGTTATTTAGTATTTTTTACAAAAAAAAATTCTCTATTATTTGAAAATTATTTTGACCCTAAAAATAGAAATTTAGTTAAAATCAGCGTAAAACGTTTATAACAATAAAAAAAGCGAAATCAATTTTATTTACGCTTCTGTTCGGTAAATGGGATCAAATTAAAGACCCCGGGAGAATCACAGATAACGAACCCTATTCTTTCAAATTGACAGACCTCGCCCTGTTTTATTTCTTTAAGTGCAGATTCAGCTATCAATTTTGTTTCTGTTTTACTATGTGGATTGAACGAAGCGCTTAAGTCTTCTATATTTTCGTTTACTCTATTGGGTGAAGTTTGAGATGTACCTATTATCAGCGAACCATATTTAATCATAGTTACCGGTTGGTAATCGACGAGACTTACGAAATTAATTTTATTTTTAGTGCTTTTAAAATCACCATTCGGTTGTAATTTCAAGTCTATTGAAAGTATTTTTTTGTCGCTCATGTGTTTTTTCAAAACCACCGCGTTACACAAGTTCATAAGTGTGAATTCTTCGTTGGCCTCCAACACCATTGCGTCTGCCTGTGCGATTATTAAGTCTTTGGTAAAAACCTTCTTATTACCCAAGGACACGTTTTTTTTATAAAATGGTATTTCGAGATTATCAAGTTTTGCGCTCTCGTTATCAAAATTTAATGTAACGTAATCATCAGCATTAACACAGGAAATGCGCTTGGCGTTGAGATCAATATTTTTCTTATTAATAGACCAAATTTTATCCCAACTGGCTTCGATCGCCTTTCGAGGAGCTCCCTGCATTAAAATATACTCCTTAAGTGTATCCATAGAAAGACCCAACCTCGAAATTCCTCTAATTGTGGGAACACGAGGGTCATCCCACCCACTTACCAGCTTGTTGTCTATAAAATATTTCAGTTTTCGCTTCGATAAACAGGTGTTTTCAAAATTTAATCGGCCGAAATCATATATCTGTATGCCCTTGAATCCAAATTGATTAAGAATCCACTCATATTGTGCATTTCTATCATGAAACTCAGTAGTTCTTAAACAAAAAGTGACACCTTCTCTATGATCAACCAAAGGAACGGCGAAATCATAAGTTGGATATAAGTTGAACTTTGTCCCCGTTTTGTGGTGCGGTTTAAGGTTTTGTCTAAAAATTACTGGATCTCTTAAAGCTCCGTTTTTTGACTTGTAGTCGATTTTTGCACGAAAACAAAAATTTTTCAAGTCCTTGTTTAAAACAGGTTTATCGTGCAATACGCAGAAGACACTGTCAGGAAATATATTGGTGTCGAGCAAACCATGTTGATAAACAAGTTTCTCAAAAATTTTCATATTATCGACAACACTAACGTCCCGATTTTTTGATGGCTCGCATATCTCCCGTTGTCTTCTCATTTCAACGACATCAGTGTCATCACAAAACACGAGACCTTTATTTATTAGGGCCTTACAGCAGTCGATGAGATATTCAAAATGATCAGATGTCGCTGATAAATCATAGTTTGTGATCCCCAACAAAGCAAGATCCTTTAGAATTATAGGTTCGTATTCAGCATACTCCTTATTTTGATTTGTATCGTCGAATCTTACCAACAACTTTCCGCCATTTGACTCTGCAAAGTATTGATTTAACAGTGCTGCCCTTGCGTGTCCGATGTGTAAATATCCAGAGGGTTCGGGTGGGAACCGTGTTATGACTGGCCCTAACGTACTTGAAATCGGAAACGAAAATTTACCTTGATCTTTACATTTTTCTTCCAACTTGGATTTTGCATCATTAAATTCAGTTATATACTTCGTCGACAGATTGAGAAAAGTACAGTACTCTTCGAATATGTTATCTGATACATTTCTCTGTTTTATAAGATTAGTGAAAATGGGAGAAGAGTATAAATCTGCAAAGATATAATCAAAAGCTATCGTGTTTTCGGGAAGCTTTAAATCGACAGTTTCTAAGAAATTTGAGAGGTCATTTAATGAGAGTTTTAAGTCGTTGAAAGCCAGGGTTTTCATATTTTTTAAGAAGAGCTTCAGAGACTCATTTTTGAGACGTTTGTTTATTTCTTCAACTACCTCACTTTTTGTTATAGTAGCGTTTTTTATATTTATATGATCGATGAGTTCAATGTCTGTTGTTGAATTTGTACCATTTTCTGAATCTGTGATCGTGTCCGTTTCCCCAGTTGGTATTAAGACGGGTTTTGTATCAGAGAAGACAATCGTTACTTTTAAATGCTTCTTTGCAATTAAAAATATCTTAAAGTCTTCTTTAGCTTTTGGATTAATTATGATTTTTTTAGTTCTTGAAGTATTCTGAGTCATGGTTTTTTTTATGCACTTTTTATTATATTTTAATCATTTAAGTTTACTACATCAAATATATTTATTTATTTTTTTACATTTAATCCTTATTTTACTTATTGATATTTTTATAAAAATTTCTTATCTTTTCACTCGACTCCTCGTTAATATAATACTTCTTTTTTTTAAAACGAACTGAGACCTTCTTAATAACATTTTAACAGTAATAAATTTAAAAAAAGGATCGTATAAAAATAACGATATACGAATTGCTTTCACTATAAGCATTGAGTGATAACAAGATCTTAGATATTTAAAACTTTTCTCAGAACTTAATTTAAGGAAAGCATATGCCTGTCTTAACAATAAATATATTTTCTTAATTTAAAATATCTGTTTTTTGTAGTCACGTGCCCCTTTACGTAATTAAAAATCAAATATAACGAGTTTAATTATGAAATTTAGTGTTAAATCAATAAATTTTGATAAAGGAAAAAAAATAAATATCAACGAAACTCTTTATTATTATTTTATAACCAATTGCTGCATCGTTTTTTTTTAAAAAATTATCTTAACCTTTTCCTCAAGAACTTATATATATGATTTTTATTTTTATCGTGTTTTTAAACAATGTACATATGATACTTTTGTTACAATAGCGCTTCAAAAATAAGATTTTTTTATACTTCTAAATTCTATAAATAACGTTATTTATACCTCACCTAGTCTCTACACACATTAAATAAATATAAGCATTTTTATAGTGAAAAAAGGTTAATGAACAATGTTTTATTAACTAAGTTTTTCTATTTATACTTATACACTTTGCTGTTTTATAAGTTGATTAAAAAAAAGATACTATAATTTAACTAACCAAAAAAAATCTAAAGTAAAAAATAATAAAAAAGTATATTGGTTGATTTTAAAAGAAAAATTCAGTTAAGACGCACTGTTGTTACAAAAGACAGAAAAAAACTACTTAGACTTTTTAGTTGTTTTTTTATTACCATTGTGTTAGTAACTTTTGTTGTTTTTTTTCAATGTACAACTGAAATAAATGCTTGTTTCACGCTGTTTAATAGTAAAAAGTCGAAAAAATACTATATAATATTTTTAACTTTTACTTAATTGTTTTTGAGTTAATTAAATTATAGTGTAATTTGTCTTAACTAAGTTATATTAGGGGGAGACTGTATAGATATGACAGTTTTTTAACTATGAAAATTTGTCTTTCACTTTTTGCTACAATTTATCAAAATAAGCTGTTGTCGTTTTTAAAAAAATAATTGAAAAATTTTCGTAGTCGGAAGGTTTTCGTTATTGTTTTTACTGATAAAGACGCAGGTTAACGAATAATGCCTGATCGGGCTAATTAATATAATTCTCTATTTTAATAGAACCTTCCTATTTAATTTTTCTCTTTCTGTTTCTAGTAAATTTTTTGTTAAAAGAAATTTAAATCTCACATCAAAAAAAATAATATAATTTAACCGGTTGTATATAGAAACAAACAATAAGTTTTTTAATTTTAGTTTTTAGTTTATTATGCGCTTTTAACGAAATTGTAAAAAATTTAATAAAGTGAGAAAAATACAATTTAAATAAAAACAAGGGTTTATTTGAATGATAAGCAGTGCTTTGATAGAGCAGACAAAAAAAAAGAATTTCTTGAACTGCTTGATAAACAAACATAGAGTCTCTAAGTTACTAAAAAGCATAATCAATGTTATACTATTAAATACACAGGAAACCTCTATATCAAACAGCGTCAAATATAAAATACGCGTGTGTATCCGCAGCTTTATTAGAGTTATCAATTAAATCATATATCAAATGTGCTCTGTCAAACTTCGATTATACTTACATTAGTGCCTTATGTGGTTTCTTTACCTATCGTCGTGTTGAAAAAATGACTAGTTTTGTTTTTCCATATTATTTAAGTAAAAAAATTTTTTTTATATTATTTTAATGTGACTATATTATTAAAATAGCTCATTTTATGTTGTTTATTATCAAAATAGAACGTTTTTTCAAAAAAAAATTACAAAAAGTCGAGTAATAAAACTCAGTTAATATAGGCAAAACCAAAGTTGATAGAAAAAAAACTATACAAAAAGAATAAAAGAAAAGATTTCATAGACATAAATAAAACTATTATTTCAATCAAATAACAATAGAGTTTTCAAGGGTTTAAAATTTCATCAAAAAACGTCTTTTATGACTCATTTGTGTTTTATTTGTTTCAAATATTAAATTTTTTTTTAAAACTGCATACCGTAATTTAATTATATGTTTATTATGTAAAGAACTGATTTGTAATTTTATAAAACACAACAGTATTCATGATTAAAAATGCAAAAAGTTTTGTAAAGCTTTTTAGTTGTCATATTAGAAAATCCTTGTATTTATAAAAAAACGAATAAACTTATATTCTTTACTTTTCGAAAGTGTCTCTTACTCATTTGTTTCTTAGAATATCACGTGTTCTTCTTTCTATGGTTCTCTTTTCAATTAATCTTCCTATGCTTATTATTGAAAAGGATCCGATGTTTTTAAATTATGAATCGCAGTAAACTTCTGATTTATAAACACTAAAAACATAATCTAGCGAATTTGAGTTATTTTTTCTCACAGCCGCGCAGATGTTTTTAAAAAGTATAACATAATCAAATCTGCCTTACATTCAGACGTGTTGTCATTTATATCTGCTAAAAAGATTTTTTTCTCTTAATCTTGCTGTTATTTAAAGGCACAAGATTATGTGTTTGACCCTGAGTTGTGACTCTTTTTAACGCCCGTAAACAGTGGTCTACAGGGGCTGTCATAAATCGCTTGCTCTTTCTTTCATTAAAAACTCTTATGTTATAATTATTGATGTAGTCGATCAAGTTAGTAATGTCTTTATTGAAAAGTTTTTTATACAGGGTGCATAGCTTTGTCCAAGTAAAAGCTCATTTTTTCGAACGTAGATGCGGAAAATATAGAATTCGCTATGTTAAATGAACTTATATTTATATTTTCTCTGTTAATGATATTACTCGCTCGTAATTTTTTTATGTAGTTACTAAATATAAGAATACATTATGTATTTTACGGTTTGCAGAAATGCCTTATAGACTGTAGTCTCTGAAACCAGCCCTGAATTTTTTAAAAAGCTTAAATAATAAGCTTTATGTGCCCAATGAAGCGATTAAAATTGCAGAATATATTGTCCCAATATACCGGCGTGAAAAAATAACGTGTTTTTATTATTTAAAAGCCTGTTTGCATTTATAACTGTAAAAACCAAGTTTAGTAGCTAAACACTCACACTCTTCAATATACCTACAGTCATTAAAACTTATTAATCTCGATCATTTTAGAAACTGTTATTAATAAAGTGGTTTTTTTGGTATCGCATAATATTGTTATATATAAGTGCCCTTTAGTTGTTGAAAAAAACATTTTGGTTGAATTAGACGACATGAAAAATTTTTTCGAATTACAATCACCGGCAATTAAACAATCAGAAATATTTCCGTTGCTTATAATTTTGTAACTAAAGAAGATATAAATATATAACAAGCATTTATTATTAAATCCTTTCTTTTTTTTTGATCGTTCTCAGTGGAACCCTTGCATTTGATAGAAAATATTTATTTGATGATTCAGAAGCATTTTTGCATTAAAAAATTTGATGTAAAATCTTTGACAGCTAATTTAGATATTGTACATTTAATTAAGTAGTTTTGATTTGCTGTATTCATATTTTAATTACACATTTGTAATGAAGTCATAAATTTTACAAAACTTTTTGCATTTTTAATCATGAATACTGTTGTGTTTTATAAAATTACAAATCAGTTCTTTACATAATAAACAGACAAATTAAATTACGGTATGCAGTTTTAAAAACAATTCTAATATTTAAAACCGATAAAACACAAAATGAGACATAAAAGCCATTTTTTGATGAAATTTTAAACCCTTAAAAACTCTATTGTTATTTGATTGAAATAATAGTTTATCAACTCTGTTTATGTCTATGAAATCTTTTCTTTTATAGTTTTTTTCTATCAACTTTGGTTTTGTCTTATATTAACTGAGTTAGTTTTATTGTTTGATTTTTTGTAATTTTTTATTGAAAAAACGTTCTATTTTGATAATAATTTCGTTAAAGGCACTATTTTGATAAAATCTATGTTTTAATAAAAATGAGGTGTGCGAAATTACTGTATAAAATTGAATATAAAATAATAAATTTTTACTCAATTGCAATAAAATGAATCGTTAATCAACAAATATACCGTTAATTTTAACAAAACCATAATAGAGAAATGTTATTTTATATTTAAGTTTATACACAAAATCACGTCAAATGGTCCACTTAAAATAAAATATTATACAAGAAGAAGATTTCACTATTTAATATAAGTTCTTTGAGACCTGACATTTTAAACACTTTACTTTTTTTGGCACGTCGGTTCTCCGATACAACCAAAAAACTATTATATAAGGAAAACTGGGCACTTGTCTTGTGTCTTTTTCATTTAAATTTAATTAAGGGTAAAAAAAATAATCTAAATTTTTATTATACAACATTTATTAAAAGACTTCTCACAAATTAAACCCCAAAACACTAAACCGGTCTGTTGCGCTGCGAGTCGAAATAAACACGTGAAAAAATATGCTTTTTTTATTAAAATTGAATTGTTTCCACTACTGTTTATTAATGAATAAACATTAGCATATCCTTTTTTCAGGTTTGTTTATCTTTATAAATAACGTTCAAATTCTTGTATTAAAAAATACATTACACTTAAGTAAATTTTTGTTTAATCAAACTTATTTTTTTTTCTTTAATTAAGCGTTTAGGAAGAGTTATACTAGACAAAGTACCAAAAGCTGACTAATCAGTCTCATTATATTTTTTTTACATATTTCGGTTCCCTGATTATATTTTAATAAAGAGAAGTTTTTTTAAAGTTAAAATATTCGAAAATGACCTTTTTATATTTTGATTAGACATATGTAGCTGCATATTGAGACAACTCTATACTATAGGAATACGTTTGTAATCGTCAGATACAAATATGAAAAATAGAACAAACAATCGTTTTTTAGACAAAAACAGATCAGCAGTGTATGGAAGCCCACATAATATTATATCAATGCCGCACATGGATATTTGGTCAGATTATTGTATTTATAATCGACATATATTTTCGGATAGAGTCCTAGAATTATTATATTACTCTCTTTAAAAAAAAAGATCGATAAAGTTTAATTGATCTGCTCAAAAAAATATGACTCTATTAACACAATTTAATATACATATAACGATGATCATAAAGTATAATATCGTAATTGTTTCATTTTCTTCTATCTACTCGACTTTATCTGTAGTTAGTGTATCAACAACTATAGAAAACGATTTAAAAAAAAAGCTACGTAATTATATTTGTTTTATATTGTGTTTTTTAAACAGTTAAGCGTATGTATGTGTCTGTATTTCATTGTTTAATACAACTTTTAACAGAAAGAAAATTTTTTAATTTCATTTTAAGTCTCCCAAGAATAAGAAAACTTTTTCGTATGTAAAAAGGGTTTTTTGGCTATAGTATATATCTCTATCATCAACTGTATGATCACTCCAGAACCTTTAAAAAAACATCAATAAAACAGAGACTTGTTCATTTATAAGGTATGAGCGCGTTTTATTTTTTATTATTTGCATTTTGCCGCGGCATCTATTATCAAAATTAATTTACCTGTTAAATAAACTTTTTCTTAGCGAATTTATGTTAAACTTCGTCTATATATTTGACCCTATTATAATAAGAGCTGTGGAATATGTATTAGACACATATAATGATAGTAAAAAAGTAAATAAGGTACAAACGGCAGCTGTCAATTGCCTAAACTCTAAATCTCCTTGCGTTCATATTTATATAGTAAAAGAAATAATGACAAAATATTTATTGAAAGTTATCGCTCATGCTTCCATAAATCCTATTATTAAGTTTTGCAGGTATTGATTCTTGAAAAAAATACCTGAAAGACTAAAGCTTTCTTCATTTAATATGTTATACATATATTTATTAGACAAGATTCTAGAAACAAGCCGGCTCGTTCATTGTCACTTTTTATTTGCTTTAAACGCTTGGTTTATTTTACTTTTAAATTTTTCGATTAAAGTTCTAGATTGTTACTTTTTTTAATTTTCGAATCATTTATAGTGTTTAGCGTTTGGCGCTCAACACAACAGGATTTAGTTCCTTTCTTTTCTTTCTCCTTATATAACAAACGATTACATATACTTGCTCTTTTTCCAGCACATTCGCCGTCTGTAGTTCGCTATTATCGTGTGTTTTTGTTGATAATTGTCGGGTATTACTAGAAGATTATATTTTGCTACAAAAGTTTTTGTTAAACTCCTATAACAAACAGTGTGTGAGAAAAGGGTTGTTTTTTTAAAAAAACAGATAAAATACATACAGTCAAGATCGAAGTCTTATGTAGTATCACTTTATTTTATAATATATAACGACATTTTAAAAGCAACATAAACTAACTTGAGACAGTGGGAACAAAGAAAGAGATAAGAAAGTGGTGTTAAAAACGAAAAAGATTTGAAATTAAGACATTTTCTCTATAATAATTAAAATACTCAAAGAGCAAAATTTTAAGGTAGTGTTATATAAAATTTTTTTATAAAAAAATTAGCTTAAAAACAAAAAAAAAGTGTTGTTTTTTGAACCTGACTTTTTTAAATATTTATTTAAACGCAATTTTAAAACATTCCTAAGTCTTTTGTTTTTTTTGTAATCAATTTAAACACTAAGAATATATATAGTAGTTTATTAGACACAACAAGGTAATTTTGAATCGAAAAAAACGTGTTTATTCAGTTGTTTATCGTTGCTGGGTGATTATTTTAGATCAGCATCAGAAGTAATTATATGTTATTTTCAAATCAAAAACTACAATTTTTTTTGAAATATTTAAAACTTTTACTTTAAAAAATTTAAAAAACAATATAAATTTCATATAAAAATTTCAAAAACACTACATAACACTTAAAAAATCATTTTTTCAAAAATTTTTCAAAAAACAAAGCCCCTTTAAAAACTCTATTCGTTTCAAAAACAATCAAAAAAAAACGCACATAAGACATTAAATAAAATCGGGAACGTTAAATATTTCCTTATATGGCACATAAACATTTTTTGTATCGCATAAAATAGTTTAGTATAAATTCACGTTTGTGAACAGAAACAAGTCTCACAAAAAACCACTGGATAATCGGTCTTTAAAGAATTTATAAACACCCATTAAAGAAAAAAAGTTAAATTTGCAAAAAAATACATTTCGTTACATAAAAAAACATTAAGTCTTTTTCAGAATCTGACTTCGACAATAAGCGTTTTATAACGTTCATATATGCAATTTTCATTTTTTTTTCAATTTTATGCACCGTCTTATCGTTCCGCCACACCAAAAAAATTCCTGACAAAACACTGAAATATATTCATGTCAAAAAGTGTGTTTTTGTGTATTACGCTATACGTTATGTTTAAAAACTTATATATATAATGTTATCTTAATCTTCTAATATACTTTATATGTTTATATGCCTCAACTCTATTTTTTTCAAATGTTTCTCTCTCATTATATATATAGTTATAATATATTATAATGATATTTTCTGTGTATATTTTAATAAGTAAAGCAGTCCAGCGAATATATCGTTTTTCCAAGTTACTTATTGTGCTACACACAAGAAAAAATTAAATAATTTTATATTCAAATATAAAAAGGTCTATAATATTATAATATACTAAACTAAGCTGGTTAATATTTATATGTTTCTGAATCGCGAAAGTGTTTTTATTTACTCGTTCTTTTCTTATATAAAAGAAACTACAAAAAAAATATATTTTTTTTCTTAAAATAAAATTTAATAAAAGAGTAATGAATATTGTTGAGAAAATTCTTATTATTTAATTAGATTCAGTAAATAAGCAAAGTCTCATACAGATAAATACCCATGTCCGGCAGAATCTTAATTTTAAAAGATAGCTCTCAAAACCAAATTATACAAACTAATTTACAATCCTTCCAATCAATAGCCTCAATAGTTTCTACTGCCTTGGGCCCTAAAGCAATGCATAAGCTTATCCTCACACAGATCGGTGCTTTACAAATGACAACAGATGGAAATGCAATTTTAAGAGAATTGGATGTTTCTCATCCTGCAGCAAAAACATTAATAGAAATTGCTAATACACAAGATGACGAGGTGGGTGACGGGACAACTAGTGTGATTATTTTGGCAGCGGCTATTTTTTCTGCAATACACGAGCTAAAAGATATCCATCCTGTGTTTTTGTCTAGGTATCTACTTAAAGCGTTAGAGCTATGCAACCAAAAGATGGCAGATATATATGTACCTGTAGCTCTAACCAAAACAACATTAAACAAAGTTACTCATTCAGGCACATTCTCCATAGACACCCAACCTGGCGTGAAAGCGGCACCATCAAACGCTGAGACAAAAAACATAACCGAAGAAGAAATAAAAATAGATATCATTAGATCGTCGATATCCACTAAACTTTGCTCTCTCTTGAATATAGACATTGGTAAACTCGCTTATCTCGCGTGTGAAATATCACATCGCGACATAAAAAATATGTGTAAAATAGAAAAAATTTTAGATTCTAATTTTCAATCTTCCAGATTAATTAACGGGGTTTCGCTAATGAAAACCATCTATCACCCGCAAATGAGAAAGAGAATAGAAAATCCTCGGATTCTCAATTTAAAATGTCATTTTGATTATTTAAAAGGAGCATCACAAACAGCATACGAATTCAAAAAGGAAACCGACTTTCAGCGAGCACAAGAAATAGAAATAGAACAAGTTGTAGAAAAGGTAATGTTTGTACTTAAATGGAAACCGGATATTATCTGCACACAGAGTGCAGTAAACGATATTGCGATGTCTTTATTCGCACAGAATAATGTAACTGTAATTAGACAATTGCGTACAACTGAAGCGGAGCGTGTTTATAAAGCAACTGGAGCTTTTGTTGTCGTGGATATTGAAAACATCAAAGAAGAAGATTTTGGCACATGTGACTTATTTGAATATGAGAAGTTTGTAGATGAAAATTATTGTAGGTTTGATGGTTGTAAGAAACCGGAAGCTTGTACTGTTTATTTAATGGGGCCTTCTAATGACATTTTAAATGAACTAGTGAGAAACTTTGAAGACGCGATTAAGGTTGCTTTAAATCTTAAGAAGTCACCTATGTTAGTTCCCGGCGGAGGTGCTTTTGAAATGTTTTTGAGTAACGCTCTAATGGTTGAAAGTGAACTTCTTAATGATAAACAACACACGGAGACCAATTTCAGAGATAATAATAAAGCTTATAGTAAGGTTTTATCTAAATTATCCCGCGCACTTAGGATAATACCTGAAACATTAACAAAGAATGCGGGGGTAGACGACGTGTTAAGTCTTGTCAACAAATTAAGAGTGGAAAATATGAATGATAAATTTAAAGGAATAAATGGGAATACAGGAGAGATACAAGATATGAGGGATGTTATTATGGAGAGTTTCTCAGTTAAGGAACAGTGTTTGAGGTCTGCAATCGAAGTTGTTGTTATGATAGTTAGAGTAGATGGAGTTGTTAAGAGTAAAGTAAAAAGCTAGTTTTTAATTATTGTAGTTTTTATAAGCTATCTTCGCCAATTTGTCACCGCATTTTAATTTAAAAAGTGTCTTTTTTTTTATAAAAAACGGGCAATATCTGCTCTCCTTTTTAATTAAACTCAATTAAGAACAGTTTAGCCAAGTAAACACTTTTATTTAAATAACGTTTGTATATTTTCTTGAAAGATAAAAACAACAGCGTCAGTTTGGGTCTCGTTTTATTATTTAATAAATATATATAAAACTACCCTGAGTCTTTCAACTAAAAAGTGTTTGAAGTAAAAAAAATACTTTTTTGACGAATTTTTGCGCTTATTAATTCCAACAGAAAGTAATAAAGTCTTTTTTAACAATGAAATGTTAATTACTTCTTATTTAGAAAACATAACTCAAACAACCTAATTAAACCTAGTGACGTGTTGGTAAAAGACTGTCTGTTTTTTTATAACATATTTAATTAAAATAAAATATGACGCGAAACCTACACTGTTTATTTATATAACTAAAGTGCCCCAGTTGTTATTAAAAAAACAATCGCTTTTTGGCTCAGAAAAGTACATTTCAAGTTAAAAAGAGTGACCATGCCCATATGTACAAAAACTATCGCTCGTGAGCCCTTGTATAGTTTAGCGCGTGTTGAATTGGTTTTATTCGTAAAATAGAATCAAAGTAAGAAATAAAGAAATATAAAGCTTTCTGTTTACTTAAGAAAAATTCAATAATCGTCTCCCAAGGTTAGTATCTCGGTGGAGGTCTCATTGACATAACAAGTATGTTCAAATTGAGAAACAAATGATCCCTTAGTGTCGTTGAGTGGGGGATACGCCTCTAAATAATTCATTGAAGTCAACATTTTTATAAACGATCTACTTTCAAAATCAAGATAGGTGTCTATATTTCTTGGGCTAAACGGTAAAGTCATTAAATTTGTGTTTATTGTTTCATATACTTTAATTGTTTTTGGATTTTTTATTTTTGGCTTTCCCGGGTTTTTTACCATAAAATGACTGCAATTTTCTCCATTTCTGACGTAGCCCGAGCCGGTAGTCGCAAAAGTCTCAAGAGCATAGAAAGTGTCTGTTGTTATTTTTGTCATATCCCCATTTTTCACACAAGGAATTGAAATTCCTGCATGAATCTTGAATGGCTCAATTGAATGTCCATTAAGATTAGCAACCGGCTTAATCGGAATCATTTTCCCATCGATCTCCACTTCATAGCTACAAATTACTTCCCCAATCGCCTCTCCAATATCCGAAAGATGAGCATCAACTTTAAGCAAGCTTATGCCTTTCATCGTGGCTTCTTTTGAGGCCTTCAATAGATTTTCCTTTTTGGGATCAAAACACACTGTAAAAGCAGAATCCATAATTATACCATCGACGTGAGTACCAAAATCAATCTTAAGTACATCAGTTTCTTTTAAATAAATCTCTTCATCGTTTGGATTCATTGAAAAATGCGCCGCGCATTCATTTAAAGATACCCCAGTTGGGAAACCAATACCATCATTTTTTTCGCCTTTTAAAAGAACTCGGGTGTTGTTTTCAACAAAGTTGCAAATAGCTGAAAGACCAATTCCGGGTTTTATGATTTGTTGTAAATTTTGGCGATTTATTTTGTGGGCCTGAGCTGCTCTCCTTGCTTTATCTGATTTCATGTTTGCCGATGGTGCGATGAATTCAATTGGTTGAGGAGTTGTTCTATTTATTATTAACATGGGCTGCTATTCTAATCGTGTTTTCAATATATACCAACAAAGACCTTTTCAAATATATTAACTAATGTTTTTTTACTAAGTTTTTTATTTAAAATAAAACTCATGGAAAAGTTATTGGCCGAAATAGATGAAATGCACCGACGAGTGGATAAGTGTGAAATGCTTTTAAGAGAATTTGAAAAGGAATCAAAGATCCTTGGCCAGTATATTTACACAAGTAAAAGAAAAGATAGGAATAATATGGGAGACTTTGATCTATAAAATATAGTCATTCATAAAAATAATAAAAACTTGTTTAATAAATAATTTTTTATTCAAATTTTTGCATGACAGCTTCCCCCACACCAAAGAGACTGACAAAAGATCTTTTTAAAAATGCAATTATAATCGGTCAATTCGATAAAAAGTTTATTATTCTGAAATTAAAACAGAATACAAATACCTTGTTTGTTGCAGTTGATCAACACGCCTTACATGAAAGAATTTTATTAGAACGAAATTCACCAAGTCCTTGTCGGCTTGCAGTAAAGTTTAACGATTTGTTAAAAATTCCGTTTATGGAATATATGGTTAGACAAATACCTCTGTTAAACAATCCATGGGTGTGTGCCCACGGTCGTCCATGCTTCACTATTATTTAATAATTAAACAATCCGTGTGTGTGCCCAAGGTCGTCCATGTTTCACTATTATTTAATAAAGTAAAAATATCGGATAATTTATTTTTTAAAGTCTTTAAATTTCAGATTCTTCCAAAAATCCCAAATTTCTTGTATTTTGTCCGGGTGATTTTTTTCAAAGTCTTCGATTCTTTCAGTTTCTCTAACAAAGTCGTATGTTTTTTTTATATCTAAATTTTCAGCGTTTGGAATGTCAAAAATTGATGTTCTGCCCGGTGTTACTGTATTTTTTTTTACGGAGATTTGTTTATTGGCATCGGGCTTCATGGTGCAGAATTATATATAAAACAATAAATAAAATGCGCATTGTTGTATAGTAGATGCTTTTGTAATTATGCCCTCCACATAAGCATTATTTTGTGTCAACTGCAACCAAACGAAACGTATGAAACGAACAGAATAAATCTAATTGCCAATGTTTAAATAAAGTAATTGATATTTTTCGACCGATTAATTCAGTTAAAATTAAAACAACAGCTTTTTGTTTATAAGCTATTTTATTGATCATTTCATCCTCATTATATTCTCTAATCTGTATATTTTTGGTTAACAAATGCTCTTTTAATCTGTTGATCAAGTTCTTATAATAAACAACCGGTATTTTAGCCGATCGCAGTATTTTAAATGTCTTTCCTAGAAAAACTTTCAATTTCATAAAGTCTCTAACATCAAACAAATCTGTTAAAAGTATTGGATACCCATTGGCTCTTAGATGTTTAAATATAAACATCAAAGCTCTTTGTTCAAAAGGAAGTTTGACAATAAATTTGAAATTTTTAATTTCTTCACAGATTTGAGTTAAATGTTCCATTCCACCAATTGTTTCAAGTCTCATCGCTACAAACGTTTTAATTTTAAAGTCGTTTTGATTTTCCTTGTAACTCGTACAAATTATATTATGGCTATTAATACGAAAAATTTCAAATTCTTTTTTATAATCGTTTTTGTTTTGTTTTGACATGTGTTTTTTCTACATTGGTGTTGTAAATTGAGACTTGATTTTTATAAATTGTTTTTAAAATTTTATTCTTTTTTTTTTCATCTTTTTACACGTTTTTCTAACCTAAGCAATGCGATCTTCTCATGTAAACAAGCTACTTATAAAAACTGTTATGTTTATTGTCACGCTTTAATTTATATTGAGACAGCGTTTATTTATATAAAGAAACAGCTTATTTATAGCGGAAAGTGCTTTTTAATTGAAAAACGTCTATTTTTTATTAAAAAAACGTGTAATCTATTTTATGTTTGAAAAAAGGTTTATTTAAGTTTAGGAACAAAAAGAGATTATTTTTTTAATTTATTTACTAAAAAAAGAGTTTCATAAACATAAAATAGACTATAAATATATTTTACTGGGGTCTTCTAATATATGAAGAGCGACGATAACTGTTCAAAGTTATTGAATAAAACCAAAAAGTTTTTTTTAGTTTGTTACACTCAAAAACACTTTTGATTACTAGATATTAAAAAGGTTTTAAATCTATTATGAAAGTTTTTTTAAAGAGTGTTGTGAAGAAAAACTTTTTTTCTGTTTATTTCTGTAAGTACGACCAAAGCTATGATTATTTGTTTTGTTTAACAAAACACAACAACTATATTGTAATAAATCAGCCTGTCTATAATGTTTTGTTAATGTTTTTTTTACTACTTTTTGTTAGACTGTTTTGTGAGTGTTACCTTAGACAAGTCAATACTATTTTTTGCACCTTTTTCAAGTTCTTATAAGTGATAAAAACAGCTTGTTAAAGCTATTGTGTAAAAATAATAATTAAGCGTCGTCTTCTTTAGAAAAATATTTAGCTAATGTTTCCTAGAGTTTCAATTATCAACGATCGTTCATTTTAGGTGTCAGGTCAATTGTTTTCTTAATCTAATTTTCAAGCAAGAAAAACTTACGGACTTTTTTTCAGTTTATTCAAACTCAAAAAAACTGACACTAAAGAAATAATTTATAACAGTGTTTTTTATTTTCATAACTTTATTTTTTATGTTATAAAAGCATCTTTTTTCAAACTCTAGTGATAACCGATGAAATCCTAAATTAAAAAAGATGTTCCGAAACAAACGATTAAAGTGAACAAAAAAAAACAATATGATAAAGTGGATGAACAAAGTCTAACTAAACTGAAATATATGAAAATTTTCTAATAAATTTTTTTTATATGTAAAATATACAAGACTTTTAAAAACAACAAATAAATTTGTTGATAAATGTTTTTTTTTGAGACGCTTTTTCAACTTTTTTTTAAATACTGAAGTCTGAACATAGAACGCGCAATGTTTTTTTTGATATATATATTTATATGATAGAACAAAGCCATTATGCACTATACGCGCTACCCATTAGCATACAGTAGATTTGGTGACTGTTTATATTGGAGCCCATTTTTTTATTAAGATTTAACAGTCGTTTTAAATGATTAGACCAGCCAGTCTTGTTTAAATATTTTATACATAAGCTTTTAACGATAAAAATTGACTTGGGGGAAGGGGGGGGGGGGGGGGGGGGGGGAGGGAAATAAAAAAAGAAAAAAAAAAAAAAAAAAAAGAGAAGAACAATATTTTGTGTAGAAAGACGTATTAGATGGACGGGGGTGATAAACAATGTGAAGGAAAGGGATGAATTAAAAAT
>SBJP01000100.1:0-28821 GCA_014805705.1 Cucumispora dikerogammari | reverse complement strand
ATAAACCACAATATAATTCCTTTGGATTCTCAATCAATCCAATTAAACACAGCAATATTTTTTTATTCTGTATGTACGATTCATCAATCATTAAGAAAAACTCCTTATTCAAAAATTTTTCCTTTATTTCATCAAGTTTGTCTTTTATAAATATATTATTAAAATATTGTCTTATTTTGGTTTCACTTTGTAAAATATAATTTATTTTATGAAAAAAAGCTTTTAAGTTTTTATCTCTTAATTTATGAAAAAGGTTCTCGACTGAAATGAGACCTGTTATCGGGGAATCAAGAGTGTCATCCTTTTGTTCATTAAGAAAAAGCTGTTGGGGCAGTTCGCTATGGAAATGAACTAAATGTGCTTTCGACTTTCTATGTTTATCTACATTTCATTTTCTTTCGCTTTTTACTATTTTGTTGCATATTCTGCAAATAGCTCATGATTGTGAGTTAGTTGAAATTCTTTTGGAAATTTTAAAACAAAATTATTTGGGATTTTCGACATGGTTTTGTTAATTTTTTAGATTAAAAAAACTAGTGAGAAATTAAAAAAAAGTAAAAGTAGCAAAAAACATTAAAAAGTAGCAAAAAGTAGCAAAAAGTAGCAAAAAGTAGCAAAAAGTAGCAAACAGTTACTCTAATTATCACAGAGTAATAGTGAATATTTTCTTGCATCGAGATTTTTACATCAATTCAACTACGGCGCATGCTAGCCGCATCAACAGAACAAGTTATATTTTGATAACTGAAACCCTATTTTCATTTGAATATTTGAATATAATATATGAGTACTCTTTGATATATACCAAATAAAAATCAACAATAAAGCTCAGAGGAATTAATATAAATAAAAACAAAGCCTGAAAGGGTGGACTTCAAAACACAAAATTAACATTCAAACACGCGACGAAAATAAAACGCAAAAACACAAACCTTGAAATATTGTCTGAAAAAATTGATCTAAAAATTTCAGCGGAAATAACGAACTTGAAAACAAGTTAAAAGATTAGAACCTGACAGTTGACGTAAAGTTTTGAGATAAAAAAAATCTGAAAATTCGAACTTGAATAACTAACCTGTTAAAAAACGAATTTAAAAAAAAAGAATATGAGAAACCAAAATTTAATAACAGAAGCTAAAATAATCAAACCCAAATAAATAAAGTAAAAAAAAACTCAAATAACCAAACAAAATATAAACAGCATAAAAAACGGAGTTTTAAAAAAGATGGCAAAAAAAAAGCGAAGTTGAAAAAATATCCCAAAAAAACCTAGCTGAAAAGCAAGCCCAAAATCCCACTGAGTCTTTCGATCTAGAAAAAATAAACTTAAAAAAACGAGTCAAAAATTACAGCCTGAAGTGTGATCATAAAAGTTTGGTACAGAGAATTTGTCTGGATATTTCGAACTTGAAAAATAAGCGAAAAATACGCCCCTAAAAAAACAGAAGGAAAAATTTAGAGCGTAAAAAATCGATATTAATTTTTGACTTGTGAAAGCGAGTTTAAAATAACGAAGCATAAAAGAGAATATGTAGTTTTTAATTTGGATAATCGAACTCGATAAAAAGAATTTGTTGAACTAAACTTGAAAAAGCTATTTTAAAAAAAATTTTTATTAAAAACAAGCCTTGCTGAAAACTATTTTAAAAAAACACAAGCCTTAAAATTGAAATCTTTAAAAACAACGCCTTAAAAACCGACCCTAAATGCTGTTATAAATTTGAGTCTGATAAGGTGTAGATAAAAACCAAAGTGAATGTTTGGTTCTGAAACTCGAATATAAATTACTGATAAAAAAACGTATATAAAATAAAAAAAAAAAATATTTATACAAAACTATTTCTCTTTTGACAGATTTTCTTTTAATATAAACTTTTATTTATAGGTTTTTCGAATAAAAAAAACCAAAATTTATTTAAAAACACATAAAAAAATAAAAAAAGATAAAAAAAAGCTTTTTCGGGTAAAAGATTTAGAGATAAAATTAAAAAACCGGCATCATTAAAAACGTTTTGTTTTTCATTGGACAATTGTGCAAGGCTAGAAAATAAAAAAATAGAAATTAAGTCGGCTTAATTAAATTTTCAAAATTAGATCAGACAATTTCATATATAAAGCCACAACAATTAAAAATGAGTTAAATTGGCTTTTTTATATCAAAAAATTTTTTAAAACATAATCTACAACTACATAAAATGTAACTACATTATAAATGACCTCTTTTTTGTTGAAGTATACTACAAACGTCGAGTAGTATGTTCTACTTCTACGGTTATTATGTCAGGTATTTTTTTTAATTAATTTGTTTTTTTATCAATCTTAAATAAAAAATCTTTTGATTTATTAATATTTTTAACCCAACTTGCTGACATGCAATAAATTGAATCTATGAGTTTTCCGGTGATGAGATCAAATAAAACATAAATGTTCAAATTTTTAAGTAACTCTTGAACTTCCGTATTTCTAAATTTATGGAATGGGATATCACTTTTTAAAGAAAATGGGACAAATAAATTCAACATATACTGTTTCTTAAAATGCGAAAGATTTTATTTGGTTTAAAAAAATTTTGTTTAAGTCAACGCTTGTTGTAAGATAGTGAATAATATCAGTTTTCTGCTTTATTTAGAGTTTAACTTTGCACAACGACCAGAAAAACTCATTTTTATTTATTATATTGAGTATGGTGTCTATACTTACAAGACTCTTTGTACTTTGACGCATGGAAGTTTGATTATCATAACTTGGATATGTAATTATAGTATTTTTAAAACGAATCTCACTTGAACATGTACGAAGTCAATTTTCAGTAAAACTGATACATTTCTTTTTTACAATTACAATTTAATTAGGTTTTCTCTAATCATTTATGATTATAAACGACTATAAAAATTGTCTTAACAAGTGTTTAGGATAAGTAGGGTGCCACAACTTTCTATCTAACCTACTTATCATATTATATATTTTAAAATTAAATGCCATCTTGCATATTGATACTTAAAGTCGATAAAAATAATGATAGTCTTCTTTTTTAAAGATTTGTAAAGAAAGCATCGAGTCTTCATATAATTGAAATACAACAGTTACTGCTCGAATAAAATACAATACTGCTCGATATATGTGATATCTGTATATTCATTCAATGTAAATGACCCAGATACGTTTTATCTTTTGTAAACGATTTTAAGTTTATTTGCTACGCCAGGAGCCAACTCGTGTCGCCGAGCTGTATTTGTATTTTTTAAAAGAGTTGCTTCTCTATATTAGCTTAGTTTATCTGAATTCATATATTCTATAATTTATGTTAAGCAAATTTTTATAAGCTCAGGATCGACGATAAACTTATTTTTTTTTCCCGAGCAAATCAGAAATTTATAATTGGCTTTTTCGAACGCTTGCTTCGATGTAATATCGTATGAAAAAACTATTCTTGTCTTTATTTTTCTGCCTTTAGTTTCTGGAGGCTAAAATCTTCGCGAAAAAACTTCTGATTTTGTATAACTGTTATCGTAATTTCGACATATAATCTCACCGCAGTAGATTTTTTAAAAGATTGTATTCCGGTATCACAAATCAAACATATTATGCCTTCATTAAAAAAACTGTACTTCCCATGTTTGCTGAAAGATTTTGTTTTTTCTTTCAAAGTTCGTTTGTTTTTATTGAACAACCTTATTTTTTTTATTGTCACTTAACCGTTTTAAAATTTAAATGATATCAAAAAAAAGTTTGTTTCTAAAACATAGAAATAGTTTCAAACATCTTTGAGCGCGGCAATTTTTTTATTATTTCGGCTTAGTGGAGCTTGTTAAATTGTTTCTCCATTTTTTAATAATCAACACATTTATTTCATAAAATAAAATTTACACGATAAAAATGTGATATTCAACATAATATTAGCCGATTAGTTTATTTCACTGCAATTCTATCAAAAGTTTCTAAATTTTTGTTTTTGATTTGTTAAATGGGTTCGTGAATGGTTTTAAACCAGCAAACAATCAACATTAAAGATTAAAACAACAGAGAACTTTTTTTAAAACAATGTCAATCAGACCCAGCAGCCCGATACACCCACGATATCGTATATTTATGAAACAGCGATGTAGGGAACCTACTGTTTTTTTATTAAATACTCCATGTAAAACAACTTAAAAACAACTATTCTTATCAAAGAAATATATAGAAATATAATATTTGCTATTTTATCAGAGATTACATCAGTTGAGTCTCAAGGCCGCCGTTGTCTATCTTCGGTTTAGATGATATATACCAGCCGAACTATAGTTAGTATAATATATTATATAATAAAAGATATCGAACCTTGGGCTGTTTAAAAGTAACAAATAAGGATACTTTACTCTCTAAAGTACAGCCAAATAAACCGTTTCTTAAATAATATTGGCTTATATTATCAAGTTCTAAATGAAAAAGTTTAAACTCAAAATTTTAAAGGCCTGAAACAGACATTAAATTATATCAAAAAACAACCGAAAACAAAACTTTAATTTTCCATCCTCTATCGAGCTTATTTATGTCATATTTTATCAATGCAAGTAAAGAGCTACCAATTGGAAAAGACCATTCGCTGTAACTACTTCATCTAAATATTCTTTGATTTAAAAAAGTAACGCCTCTCAATAAATACGATTAGCGCATTAAGTCCTTTAGTATATCCAGGCTCTCAAACTGGTTTTCATTCAGATCTTCAATAAAATATTTATATTCTATATTTAGTTCCGCACTGTTTTCTTTATAGAAACAATTTATTTTGTTCTTTCTGTTTACTGCCTCTTCGTTTAAAGAGTTTGACTCAGATTCCTCGAGCTTATCGTTTATACTTTCGTTGGAAACATTTTCGACAACTTGCTCAGAAGATGATAAAGTGTTGAATGGAACCACACGAACAATAATAAAATTCAAACTACAGTCTTCCAACAACTCACAGCCACTATTTTCTATATCATACCCTAAAATCTGCATTTCATTACTATCTCCTGTATTATTGTTGATTTTGTCTCTTTTAAGAGTGTCATTATGTTTAATAGTCAATAAATTACTGATCTCCTTACCCATATGTGTCCTCACACTTAAAACTCTACTATAATCAGAATTACAAATATCTACATATGCACTATTGTATTTTTCTCCAGGAATGTTCGAAACATTGTCTCTTTTATTCATATCGATAACGGTCATTTTAACCAGATCAGTGCTTCTTTTAATTACAACAAAACAATCCTCATTATTCCAATACATATTATTATTTACTACGACTGTTTTAGACGTATTGGGATCTATCAAAACCAGCTTAGTAGTGACCTTGAGTACAAGTAAATAGTTACTTATATTTCTATCCTTGATTATTTTATTGTCGACAAATACTAAATCATCTCTAATAAAAGGTAGAACTTGTACCGAAATAGTGTGTTTGTTCTTCGCTATGTTACTTTTGGTGTCTAAGCTGAGTAATTTTGAAGAGTTTTGCGTTTTACACCCTATAATAGCTTCTAGGTATTTTAAGAATTTTATCGAAGAATTGTGTTCCGTAAAGAAGTAATCGTAACCATTTTTTGTCTGCTTTATATTTGAAAGCTTGTCCTGTTTTTTATCTTTAATGAGCATGTGATTGATGTAAAGCAGTGTCCTGTTGTTATTGTTAACGTTATTGTTGTTAATGGTTTTGAATCGTAACTGAATTACTGTGTTCCAAAATAGAGAGGCTTCTAGATTCTGGCAGGGGGGGCACTGTTTGTTGTGTATTTTGTATGTTAATATATACAGTGTAGTTATCTTATTATTTATATCCTGCGTAAATGGGGCCAACCTGTCAGTTGTTGTGGGAGACGATAGCGGAATTGTATGTTTATCGTAAGACCTATACGCCGATGAAGCCATGTCGTAATTAGGCAACGAAAACAAATCGGTTTTATCGCCCGAAGAGAGACTTATATCTTGTGTTATTTTATTATATTCAGTATTATTATCTGAAATGTTGCTCTCAACTATAACCTCAATAGTTATTCTTCTTGAATGTGGTTCGTTGAACAGATATTTTGCATTAATTATTTTGGTCCCTTTATTTAAAAACTTAGAAACCCTTAACAAAAGCATTCCCATCAAATCTTTACTTTTATGTTCGAAAGCTTCCCATCTAGAAGGAGGAATTAAATATCTTTCACATGATTTACAGTGGCTTATTATGTGAGGTTTTGTGAGTGGAGTATTGGTAGCACTGTTATGAAGAGAAAGACATTTTCGACATGTTAGGACGATGGAGAAAGACGGTAGTTGAATTCCACATTGGCAGCAGTTCATGTTAGGGTAGTTATTGTATATTATAATATCTGATATGGGATATTTTTTTTATAGATAATTTTATCAAAAAAAATGTTTCAAAAATTTGCCAAAAAACATATAAAAACGAGTTACAAATAAGTAAAGAGTTTTCGTAACTTTGAGAAGATGAGTTGATATTTTACGACAGATAACACAAAAAACTACATTAATTATTGATGAAAAAAACATATAGAACAATAATAAGTTGCCTGACCACAAGCTCTATATCATAAAGAAAAAAACATAATAGTATGGTTAATAAAAGAGTATGCTGTTTAGTAAAAAATTTTAAACTTGATTGTTAAACATGAGTTTGCTTTTCTTCAGACAATTACAGATGTTGGTGTCAGTTTTATAATAAAACAAAAAGTTTTTCAAAAAAAAAACAACATATCTTTTGTCTCGTTCTTTCTCAAGCTACATTTTATATCATATCTATGTTATAGAAACAAAAGTATACCAAAAAAAAAATCCTCAGTATTTAGCACTCTGAGTTATTAAATTTTTGAAGTAAAAAAAAAAATATATATGCGAGCGTTTTAACCTTAGACAAAAGCCTAATAACATATTAAAATTACAAATCTGAAAACATATGTTAATTGGATACGATTTTCGTCAACGCAAAAACACTTTTTTCATATTTCATATTTAAAGAGTTGCGCTTTCATTTGTTTAAACAAGAAATAATTCTCGTTCTATCACCTACCCTGACACAATCTCATAGATTCAACAACTATTATGTGTGTATACAGACCATAAACACAAACCACACTATTTCACCTGAACTAGAAACCTATTAAACGAGAGAAAGTTATTTAATTGACAGAACTAACTCGAGAAAAAATGAAATTTGTCACAAGATTTCTTTTACTTTATAAGCACTCATCTTATACAGAACACTAAACTAACACAAATAAAAATGCGAGCACTTAGGCATAATTTATCATCTGTTTTTTGTTCGCCAGCAAAAAAAAAGCATAAATAATTTTCAAAACAATAAATCTTTGTTTTTTTTTCTATTTTTTATACATTTTTAGTATAACTGTTTGTTTTTTGTTTTAAGGGCTTTTTTGATTTTTCTCGATAAATTGTTTTTTGAATAATCTGAGTTTGTTTGAGTTCTTAATCAAAGATAAATATCAAAAACATAAAAAAATTTGAACTAACATTTCACCAGTAGAACAAAACAAACCTTGTTTGTTTTTCTTTTAATATAAGTGGTTTTTTAATAAAGATGTTTTTTTTCTGCTATAAATACTTTTTGATTTTTGGCCTTTGTATTCTTTCTTTATAAAAGTTAATTAAAAACAATTTCGACAGTAAATTAATAAAAACAATTAATGTTTCATCGTCTACCAATTATATAGCCATTACAAAAATATTTTTTTATTGACGCGAAAAACGCAGTTAAACACAAAAAATTTTATGTTTTCGGTTATGTGATCACTTGTTTCATTTAAATTATGGCGTTTATGTTAAGACTTGTTCACTACTGAACAAATATTATCACAACGTTTCGGTTTTATAGCTCTCTTATAGAGATTGTTCAGACATTTTTATTTAAAATCGAACCCACACTTTATCAAACTCTTGATTAACTTGGATTATGTGCAAATTTTTTTTATTGCCCCTTTAATGAGAGAGATGAATGGAGAAATACTAGAGAAGCTACGTGCATTTTTTTGTTATAAATATTTTTTGACTTGGTTTCATTAACATGTAACTCGAATAAAAATCGCGACACACTGGCCAAAAATAAAAAAACTAGTGTTTCTTTATACGGTTCTGTTTATTATCTTAATGTGTTAATGACTTATGTTTATGAAAAAATGAACCGGAAACAAAATACGCGCCATATAACCTGATAAATAAAGCTTAAAAAATAAGAAAATTCTGTAAAAAGACATTAAATATACTCATAAAAGCTGAAATATTCATTCAACTTTGAGACAGTGAGTTAAGCTGTTTTAACACAATAAAGAAAAAAACTTTTGTGGCATATTCAGTCTAAAATAGATTACAAAAAAACATCACCTATATTCGATAGTTTTAAAAATATAAAAACGTGTTAAAAGATAAAAATAAATCAAATGCTGCTCAGGGAATAGTTTGATTTCTTTATTGCGATGCTTAAAGAATATAAGAGATTTTAACACAAATATATAATATATGTTAGCTACTAATTTATATCGTTTAATGATCTTTTATTCGATAAAACTTTAAAAAAACTGAACTTTATTTTTTCTAAACGAAATAAAAAACACTTTTTTTTGATTTCTTTGTGATATAGACAGTTTTTGTGAAAGAAAGCGCCATATATAGATTTTAAAAAAACACGGAGAGTTATTAGATTATATACTTGTGGCTAAGGAAAACATTGCAAGTTTTAAATGATACTTTTATAAGATCCCGTCATCTAAATACATTAAAAGTGTTATATAAATAAAAAACGGTTTGTTTTATATAATATTTACTCAATAGTTTATTTATCTTAGAAAAAGAGTATATACTTTAATTAGAACCTTTTTTTGTACTTAAGTAACAGGTGTCTGAGATAATATGAAACGTATTAATTTCGCATTTGTTCTATATTATTTTAATAGAAAATGAAATTTTAATCAAAAATTATTATAAAAAGAAAAGCGTCGTGTTCAGTCCTATATTAGTGTAAAAAGAAAACAGTGTATTCAAGATTAATTTAATATGAGACTAGCTTGTATTGTTACGAAACGCTTTGACTCGTTTTGTTTTAAGTTGATGAAAAATTGACTATTTTATACCTTTCTCATAGAACCGAGCACAGCGCCAGCCACTTATAATAAATTATAGTTATCAGTTCTTTTTCTATTTAAATAATATAGAACAAAAGAGAAAAAGTAACGCTCCTCAACGCGCCACAAGTGTTAACTGTAAAAATACCACAGAAAGAACTAAATAAATTAAATTAATAAAAAAAATAGAAAAAAAACTGTCTTAAATCAAATTTTTTTTAGTCTTATTTTAATTTTATGTTCACTGTTTTCAAAAGATGTTTATCTACATAAGTATGTCACTAATAATTTAAAAATTTTGCTTCTCTGGTCCCATTTTTATCAACTTTTCAAAAGTATAATGTATTTTTTTTGTGTAAACTTTTAATAGAATATCATTTTTATATTTTATAGTTTACAAGTATAATATTAAATCCGTGTAGCTCAGTGGTAGAGCACTGCCCTCCTAAGGCAGGGGTCAGGGGTTCGAAACCCCTCTCGGATGTTTATTTTTATCTGAATTATTTATTATATTGTTTATTATTGTATTATAAATACAATAACACAATATTTTATAAAAAAAGATAAAATAAACAATACATGAACTTCTTACAGAAACTAAGGCAAATATTCTATGAGCCAGAAAAAGAGTTTTCCTCTCTCCAAACATTAATTCCCGATTTACTTATATTTAATTACATAAACTTATCAGACACGGAAAACAGTGTGGGGATTTTGGGAGTCGACATTAAATCAAGAAAGGAGCTCTTATTGTACAGATATGATAATAAGAAGTCGGTATATTTAAAGGAATCTGTTTTAAAATATGAAAAGGATATTTTATTTGCACAACCTTATGATTTTGCAAATAACCAAAAATTGTCTTATTTGATAATATCTCATAGTGATGGCAATAACGAAAAACATACGGCCCCACAGGTTGTCGATAAAACATCAACAGCCAACCCTTCTCCAGTTGATAAAACAAAAGATATCTCTGCCGATAATTATAGTATATATTTCTATGATCCAGAAAAGAAACATAAGAAATTGATAGAGGAACATAGTAGCATAATACCCATTGTATTTTCATATACAGGCAAGGGGGGAAGTAAAAATGAAATAAAATTTTATTATGAAACAAAAGATGGCGCTTATGTTTGTTCGTTAACAGGCAATAACCTAGTAAAAAAACAAAATTATAAATTTGGTTTAAGTAAAACCCACTCGTCAGCTGCATTAAGTACGAAACAAGACTTTAAAACTGTTTACTGTCTCGAGACTCAGACAAAATCTCTAATTTTTTGCGATTCTATAATCCAAAAACCTAATAATAAAAGTTCCGATTTTATCACGCAGGAAATTAAATTACCAGTGGATAATACTGAGATCACAGGTATTAATTTTGCTGATCTGAGAGGAAGTTCAAATATGGATTTGTTTTTTGGCTATAATTCAGAACAAGGACCTAAAATTCGTGTATATCTTAATGAATCAAAATATAAAACTGGAGATACGACTAATATCAAGCGTAAAAAAACATATGGGGAATATACAGACATAACAATCCCCGATTCTCACGGCTTGTCGTTTATAACATCACCGATTATATCTAATGGCACCAATAGCAACGAACCTTGGTACTTAAAAACGAACATATCCGCGAATTATATCGAGGGAGATGCGTATCCCAACTTGATGTTTTTACTGCGCAACACATTAACAAACAGAACATCATTAAGAATTTTTACTAATTTACACAAACGCACCAAAAACGATCCGGGCATCCCAAACACCGTAAATTATTCTGATTTACAAGTAAATCTTCCATCTGATAATTTAGAACACGTTTTCTCAATATCGTATATAGATTTGTTCAATAACCAAGAAGAGCTGTTAATAATCAATACATTAGAGAATTCGTCGGCTAACATTAATATAGCCAAGAAAAACTTTGGTAAGTCTAATGCGCATATAAAATGTGCAGTAGTTAATGGAGACGTGGAAAAAAATCAACAAATACCAATTCCGGGAATGTCTGTCCAATATAAACTACATGAGAAGGATATTATTTTGCGGGGAAATCAAAGTATTAAAAGCGCTCATTTACATCTCGATCCACCTTTTAGTCACGTTGGGTTAGGAAATGTTTCTACATGTGTCGATCAGATGATTGTGGGGCCGTTCTTCCATTCCGACAATAACGAGGCGTATAAAGTGATTGACAAGCAGCTGTTTCCGAATTCATATCTAGTGTTGTTTATAAAAGAAGGGAAAATTACCATTAAACAATTTATAAATTTGACTTTTACAGTAGCCGTAGTTTCATATGTTTTTGCTTCGGTTTTGGTTGTAAACTTGATTATTTTTGTGGTACTTGCGATTCGGGAGAAAATTAGAATTAAGAATAAGAGTAAAAAACAAGTGTTGAGTCCAATATTTGAAAGTTTTTGAATAAACAAAAGTGTTTGGACATGTATTTTTTTTACATAACACAAATTACATAAGTTTTCTTTTTTTTCGAACTCGAAGGTCTTTTTCTATTTGTCGTATATTAGTAGATATACAACACTCTTGCGCTGAAAAAAATTGTTCGTGTTTATTAACTCGTTTGATGTTTCTGTGTTCTTTATAAAAATAGAGATAATCAAAATTATTCAGATATATTTGGTTCTAAAATAAATGTTTTTTTTTCGCCTAAATATATATTTCGAAATTATAATGAGAGTTATACGTTTGATTTAATATGATTATTTAGCTTCTCTGTGCTGTTCCAACTCAGTTATGTTTAAGCAGTCGTTTGCCAGCTAAATATGATTAACTGTTAATGTTTTTAATAAGCTTTTACATTCAAATGTTACTATTATTTTCTACATTCTAACCCAGTTGTGTTTGCACCAAAGAAACAGTCTTTTACTCTTACATTAAAAAGATGCATTTGCAAAAATGAAATGTTTATTATTTCTCCAAACAAATACGACCAAGTTATTGACACCCCCACAGACATCTCTTACGACAAAAAACCCTCACTATATTTTTATTTTAACTTTACTAATATTTGTTTCCCGTTTCGTTCGTTTTCGTTAGTTCGTTTCGTTATTTGTAGAATATATTTAGTAACATTATGGCCTCGTAGCCGAGTTTGTATCATATACAGTAGTAATCTACAGAACGCCTGCTCAGTTACCGGTAGAGAATTTTTTTTAATTTTATATATTTATTTCTTTAAGAACAGAAAATGTAGGGGAATGTCTGTGAAATGTTCAACTATTATAGTCTTCCTAAAGACACACCGTTTCCCACTAGTAAATATATTGAATAAGTAAAAAATATACTAAATAAAAACATATCAAACCGCATTTTTTATGTGTTTAGTTTATTATTATTTAGCAGAGAAACTTTATAGTTCTAAAGAGCTCACGCAAGAAGAAGAATAGTTCAGTATATTTATCACTTTTATGCTTTAAAAAGATTAAATATTTTTTAGACGTTTTTCGTTTTTATGAAATAAAAAATTTTTATTAACAAAAGCAATTATACATTCCCCTATTTTCTCAAAAACATCAATTGTTTTTACACATCAAAATTTGTTAAAAAACACATCGTCTTAAAATACCAAGTATTAATCGATTCTATACATTTAACAACATAATGTTTTCATTTTAAAAATATACGGTTGTAGATAACTGTCAGGGTCGTTGTCTAAAAAAACGTTTCAAAATCTACAGATTTTATGTTAAAACAGCAAACAAGTTTTGAAAAAAACATGTTAAAGCTGATAAAATTTTTTAATTGAAAATGTATCTTTTTTTAACATTTTTTCATCAGAAATACAACAGAAACCATCAAAAAAACTAAATAAAAAAAAAGACAGATGTAAAAAGCAAAAGATGATAAATAACAAGAACGGTAAGAACAATATACGAAATTAATACACACTCAATATAAGATTACAGTAAATAATGTTACGTTGCAGTGTGGGAAACTCAATTATAAAAAAGAATCATCAACCGCACACACATAAAATACATAAGATCATATTCACATAGTTCATTATAGACAGGCAAACTGTAGGAATTTACATTTTTAATAAAATAAAAAAAAAGGTTTTAAAAATATGTTTTTTCTTGTATAGACATAAAAACACTTTTCTTTATTTTGATTAGAGTACCAAAAGGAAGTATATTTGGAGTAGTATTCCATTATGGTATAAGCCACATTTTAAAAAAATAAAGACAGCTGAGAAGCATATGCTTCATTACAATATTAATAAATTTTTTTTGATATGCGAATATTTACGGTATTTCTACATTTGTTATCACCTATCTGCGTTTCACACTACTAAAACTATATTTAAAAACCGAATGCGTTTCACAACACACACCCCTGCCCACACACTCCTCGCCACGACCCCCAAGAAACTATATTTAAAAAGCAAAAGCGTTTTTCCCCTGCTATAATTTATTTAAGTTGAAGTACATGATAAATTGATTATGTATAAATTATTTAATAAAATATTAACCAAAAATCATCAGTGACCAAGCTCAAATAAACGAATTTTAGTCGCATTTTAGCCACTATTGAGCCGAAAGAGCGTGAAATACTTGAACTAATAGCTTTAATTATCTCCTCAAAATAAATCTTTGTCTTTAATTTCGCTCTTTATTCATTTTTTTATTCGTTTTTATGAAAACTATCGTAAACAATAACCGTGTCTTGGTGTTTAAAAACAAAAACCTAGACGTTTTGTGTATAACATTTTACTTGTTCTTAATAAAAATTGACTTAATTGAAATATAACGAATGATGTGAAACCCATTTGGGTGAAGTGAAACGCTTTTGGGCGTGTGAATCGCATTTGGCTCTTAAATATAATTTTTGAGGAAGGGAAACGCAGCTGGGTAGTGACAAATGCAGCCGTACCGTATTACATTAATTACGGTTTTTGTTTTTACTTTCTATGTTTCTTAGTTTTTGAGTGTTCTGAGGCTAAGAGACAGGCTTGTTTGTTCGTGATAACATCTTTTGTGGTGATTGTAATTCAGTTCATACGCTTGATAATGATATTTGAAACGTGGAAAGGGTATTGAAGATCGATATATTAGAGATATGAAGACTTAAATAAATATTGCGTTAGTTTTTTTCTTCTGTTATTAAAAGAGAGGATACAATGTTATTTGATAAAAACAGCCGTTTTTGTCATACACATCTGTATATATGAACTTCCCCTACTTTCACTTTCGCTATAAGTTTATCAATAAAAGTATAAAATACAAGTAGTAAATAAGCAAGAAACAGAAATAATACTTTCATAAAGAAATACCCCTTAGATAAAAGGGAGAAGAAAGGGGCTTTATAACACATATAGGAGACCTGTGTCTCAATATATAAGGAGATCTTGATATCATAAAAAACTGAAAAATATACACATGGTCCCCGACGAGCACGCTGACATTATATTTATTGAAAGTCTTATTAGCCCCAACAGAAAGATGCTTATGAAAAGCCTCGGAATGAAATTAAGAAAACCTTTTAAAAAGAATATAAAAAGAAAATGTAATGTATGTCGCTTAAATGCTCGACGAAACATTCCCTCGTTGTTTAATAAACAAATAACAGATAAATGTCAAGAACCTGATAAAGTTTTAATTGATAATCAGTCTGTGTTTCAGTCTGATGAAATTATATTTGATATCGGTGACTTTAAAAGCAATAATGTCTACAACCTACCAGACATGTCTAAATTTGTAGATAATAGAAATTGTAACCCCTCGTTTGATAAAAACGATACCGTTGTGCAAAAAGAAAATATTGATGATACATTTAATGACAAACATAATGAAAATAATCACGAAGACTCAACAAACCTTAAAAGTTTGGAGAAAAATGTTAAAGATAACACTCTCGAAACAGCCGAAAAATTATTTGATAACGACATAGACATTTTATCGAGTTTCATATCAAAAAAAGTCCGTTGTCTTGACAAAACCGACTTAAAAATAAAAACTCATGAGATCGACGATCCTTCAAAATACACCGCAAAACATTCAATGAATTCAATAACTCTAGAAATAGAAGACTACTTAGTAAAAAAATCAATAATGCAAGAAAAATCAGAATTCGAAGTACAACCACCCTGTATAAAATCCGTTGAACAGCCCATAAAGATTTGTGAAGAAAAGAAGCTGTTTGAAATCAACACTTGCTTGAAAATTTTTGATTTACGAGTTTCAAATCTTTATGGGGAAATTCAAGTAATTGAGAATAATGGTAAGTATTATAATAATTATATCCAATTGAAAGGACATCGTTTAATTTGTTATTATAACATGAGAACAACAGTTGATGACAAAAATATGCCACTTGAAGATGATTTGTATTTGAAAGAATTTAATGTATTTTATACTCCAAAACACGAAATTCCGCTTTTTGGTATAAAAATATATTTGGTAGCCAATAAGAAAATAACAGGGGTTTTCTCAGAATTAAAAAGATTCTTTTTCAAAGAAAAAAGAGACTTTATAGATCTTTCAAACGTATTGGTTAAAAATATCCTTGATCTTAAAAAAGGAATGTATAAGGTTATATTAGTGAGGGAAAATGTAGAAGAAATTTATATTTTACCTGTTTTGGAATTCTGTATCAATTTTTGTGGAAAGCTGTGTTTCTTTAGATGTTCAAATTCCTCTTCGTTTTTAAGGTGGATGTTTTCTCTTTTAACGAGAGTCGGTAACCCGAAGTATTTTCATTGAATGTTTTTTTTAATATATGTTTATTTTTTACCTGATTGTTATAATTATACGTAGTTTATATTTATTGCTTTTTTTAAAAACGATTATTAAAAGAGTATCACTTTTGGACTGTTTTATAGATTAGAAGTTATATTTTATTCCTAGCCATTTAGTTTTTAAATTAGAACAAACACAATATATTTGAAACGTGATTATATTCGACGTATAAAGTCTTTCTCACTCTTGTTATCAATCAAGTGTTGCTGATTAACGAGAGGGTTCACCTTACAATCAGCTCTTATATAGTTAAAAAAAAGTAAGGCGTTTCTTTATTTGAAACATATTATATTATTGACAGTAATTGAAAATGCAACCTGTACAGGCATCTATAATCATACAACATATATACACTTATTTTGTATATCTTTTAAGAAAACACGTCGAACTAGCGTATTTCTACAATAAATAATTCTATAGCATTTCCATTAAAATAAAACCTTATTTCAATAAACAATAAACTGTTTTTTTTACTTGGTTCAAGTATCCTTTGATTTATAAAAAAATTTTTTTTGAAAAATGTTTTATTTAAATGAAAAGCCATATATATAAAAAACAACTATAAGAACTGATTAAGATAATGAGTCAGCTCGGCCGATTTATTTCAGCGTAGACAAAGCGATCATGTTTGTCTTATTTATTTCTGATATTATTCGAAGTTAGCGTACAGAAGAGAATCCAGCCCCCAACAGTGATTATGAGAGTGTTATAAAACCATGATATTTCCCCTCTCGTAAAAAGACCTGATGACATCGATTAATATTATAAGTGCGAATGAAGTTGCAATAAAATAATACTTTCTATTTTTCATAGTTACTCGGTTTCTAGTGTTAAACGTTAAAAGTAAAAAGTCGATATAAAATAACACTTATTCAAACTTATTAAAATATATACGGCCGCAACGAGTTTAAACAGACACCTGATATTATAAATCATAAACTAAGATTTGAAAAAAAACATCGACTTCAGAGTAAAGTTTATTTATGTGTGCTACTATATCAATTAAAATTCTAATTTCACATTTTGTCTCGCAAAGATAGACACATATGCCGATTGTCTTCTTAGTGATAGGCGACTTAAGGCCTAATGTATAAGGCAATTATTAGACGATTTATAATATAAAATAATGATGGTTATTAACAGAAGTTTTTTAGATATCAAATATGTAATAATTAACAGCTCTCTAAATACACATTTTATAGAAAATTCAATTTAATAAACTAATATATTCTAAACATAGAATTAAAAATTGTTATAAAAATAAACCATGTCCAGACTCACCACAATCATCCGTTTTCTTGGAATTGCATCAATTCTAAGAATGTCGAAACGCCAACTCTTCAAACAAATGCTCGAATCACTTCACTCAGCAGTCGCTTCTTACATGCAATGGAAAATATACTCTTTCTTATTCAATAATGATTCCCCACTGGTAGTAGTGTTAACAGAAAGTATGTTGCCGGGATTCACTCCGGGGGATATACTTATGCTCTACAGGAACAATGACGATAACTACGAGGTTGGGGACATGACAGTTTTTCAATTTTTTGAGGAAAAGATACCAATTGTTCACAGGGCTATTAACAAACATGGCAATATGATGTTGACAAAGGGGGATAACAACAGATCCGATGATGTTTATTTTTATGAATTTGGTCAGAAAATGTTATACCCAAATAACATTAAATCAAAAGTTGTTGCTTATACGCCTTTTTTGGGAAAGTTATCTATTTACTTAAATAAATATCCGATAATGAAAGTGATCATGATTGGGTTTTCTGTGGTTTACACGTTCGTGGGGCGCTCTAATTAAACACGCTTTTCATTTTATTTTTTTTACTTTAATTTATTATTTTTAATATATATCTACTATAATAAAAAAACTGTTTTTTAACATAAAAATTTTCTCATGCAAAGACCCCATGGCAGATGACAGATTTTTTATGTATAAAGACCTAGACCCGCAATCACGGCAAAGAAAGCGAATGGAAGACTTCAACACTCACATCTCCAACATTCGCCAAGGAAAACTCGAAAAACTTCGTAAATTCAAGCCAGTCTACGACACCGAAACTATTAAAAATTTAAGAATAATCAAAACAAAACTCGTATCCACAGACTTAAGAGAAATATCAGAAGGAGTTGTTGAATTCAGACACTTGTTGTCTGAGAACATGTCTCCTCCAATTAGAGCAGTAGTTGATTCTGGTGTCGTTCCTAGATTTGTTGAACTGTTAAGTAGAAAGTGCGTGGTTTATTCAAATGGAGATGAAAAATTGATAAGAAATATTCGCCTAGAAACCGCTTGGGTCATAACAAACATTGCGTCTGGTTCTTCAGAACAAACGCAAATTGTCGTAGAATCTGGTGCTGCGCCACTATTAATTGATATGTTATCAGAAAATGATGAGGAAATAATTGATCAAGCAGTTTGGGCCTTGGGAAACATTTCAGGAGAATCCGAAAAAATGAGAAACATGATAATTTTTTCAAATGCAACGGAAGTTGTCGCAAAAATTGGTTTGATTCTGTCTGGTGAGAAAAAATATATTAAAATATTACGAAATATAACTTGGCTTTTATCAAATCTCAATCGAGGTCAGAATCCGCCGCCTCCAATCGAATCGGTGCTTTTATCAATACCTCTTTTGGAAAAACTTGTGGTCCACGAGGACGCAGATGTGTTAACTGATGCGATTTGGACTGTAGATTATATTTCTGAATTTTCAGTGGACTGCGCAAATGCAATTTTCAGCTCTGCGATATTTGAACAAATTTTAATCAAATTACACACTATAAGCGCCAATAATATTATTTCAGCTGCAATTTACCCACTTGTAAAATTTCCCGGAGCGGTAGCCAGTTCTTCGCCAGAGTTTATCCCTTTTTTAATAGAAAAAGGGATGATTACTTTAATCTATCAAATTTTTTTTAATTTAAGTGCCGCTTCCAAAGTAACAAGGACTAGGAAAGAAATATGTTGGTCTTTTTCAAAATTAACAAAAGGGTCTCCTTTATGCTTGGAATACTTTTATAATATGGAAATAATGAGATTATTGATAATTGCCTTGGAATTAGATAAATCAATTGCACAAGAGGCTGTAGTCGCATTGAATAATTTAGTACAAAATGATGCCCTGGTAATGAAATATATCAATCAATATGAAAATAGGGAACTGTTTAGAGGGTTAATGGGGCTACTCGATAGTTTTGACGATAATCCTAAGATTATAGTATGTGTTTTAATGACTCTAGGTAAAATACTTAAACTTTTTGAAACCTTAAATAGGGCCAGTGAAGTGGGTAGTTGGATACAAGAGCTTGACTTAAATAGAAAATTATTGTATTTGGTGGGAAGTGACAATGAGAACGTCAGAGGAGTAAGTCAGGGATTGTTGAACTGTTTTTTCAATTAATTGACATCTTTTTTAACTGTTTTTTTTTACTATGAACATAATTTATTCTATAAATCAGAGAAGTTTTTTTTATCAACGATTAGCAAATACGCCGCTTCAGCTACTTATCCAAGATGTTTGATCGTGTTTCAAAGTGGTTTATTTAAAAATATACACTATATAATTAAGAATTTTTCTAGCTAGACGAATATGTTGCTGGTACTTAATTTTGCAAGACGAGCATGATAGCATATTTCAGTAGCATGGGAAAAGTGATAAGAAGCTACATAGATTATGTAATTTTTTTAAAAAACTGCGTATCACGAAAACAATAAATTGTCTCACATATATTAAAACAATTCTAGAACGCTGCATATCAATCTTACTATTTGTTTAGCTGGTAATATTAAACTGCTAAAAAACAACTTTGTTTTTCAGCCTTGATTGCTTTATTATTATAATTATTAGCGCCGATAAAAAAATTTTCGATTTTTTATATGAAACAAAAAAGATCAATAACAATTCTGCAAACTTTACATATAAAAGATATTAATAAAACTAAAACTCTCAAATTATTTATTGTAAAATATTTTCGTTTTTAAAAAACATTGAGAAAAAATTACCTGACCTGAAATTTCATTTAAGAAAACGGAAATTTTGTAGGTAGCTGAGCGATATTCAATAAAAAATGAGAGCTGAAAAGGCTTATTTTTTTGAAGTTTAATAATAACAGTAAACAAATCTACACTTTAAGCATTTTTTGTTTTAATTTTATTAATTAAAAAAAACGTTTTTTTTTGCCGCTTTTTTAAAATAGTTTTTTTGAAACTTGATAAATTCTTTCGGCCGAGTGATCATGTTGTTTTAGCAATAGAGTTTTTCTGAATTCTTTGATCATGTTATTATTTAAAATTGTCCAATAATTAATATTTTTTTGTTAAGCAATAAAGTATTGAAAATTATAAACTTAGTATATTATAAAATTTTTATCAAGTAAAGTATAATAGAGTGACATAAGATAGACCGAAATTAACTTTGAATGAAAGCAGTGAAGAAACGACAGTTAAAATTTATAAATATTTATGGAGAAATGTGATTAATACTGAACTCTCTGGGATAAACACGACAGAATGGGAGTAGTTGTTTGAAAACCAAATGAATGTATATATCTATTATTTATTTTTAGCATATTACTATTCACTAAGAGTCTTATACAAATGAAGAACAGATAACACTATATTGAGTTTATCATTTTAAAGATTCGAAGAATAACAAGGTATAGTTTCCATGAGCAATCAAATCGGTAATAATAACTTAAAACGATTTAATATGTCTTTGAAAACATATGTTTTTCAGCGTCATCTGTAGATATTTGGTTTTCTTTCCATTCAACGATACTTATTTTAACGCACATTGTAAATTATAACAAAACAGAAACATATTTTTACGACTAAAAATCCTGTATGTAAAAAACGTATAATTTCTAAATAAATGGATCATCAACACTAATAAAATATATTGTTGACTATACGCATCGACACGCCGTGAACAATATTATAGAATATATGAAAAAAAAGCGATTTAAGATAATAAGGGTAACGAATTTAATTAAAGATCGGGAGTGTCTGCTTGTGGTCTTGAATAAAAATCCCCAACTGTGACAATCGATGTAGTATACAGTGGATCTCGATGTTTTTCGCTTTAGATATTAGTTTTCTATTTGATATAATAAGAATAAACATTTTCTGGTGTGACCCAAAAAAAAAAAAACGATTTAAAAGAGATCTCTCTACAAAAAACATAGCTAAATCTTCAACGAAACATAATATATAAAAAACCGAGCGAGGGGCAGATGTTTCATATGTTTTTGTATATGATATTCTGTACTTTAAAGCATGTAAGTATAGACATTTTTATTAAATTAATCAGACACACGAGAGCACGTAAAATTAGTGTAGATAAAACTCTATTTACATAACCGAGCTTTAATTATAAAAAGCTTGAAACATAAAACGAAATAAATATATTGGCTATGTACTACAAACAAACTAAGTCATAAAGGTGTATGTGGTGACGTAGAAGTACGGTTTTTTTTTAAATTTTTTATTATTTTATCAGAACCTAAAGTAAATAAAAAACATTTGGTTTTTTTAAAACATACATACTTTTGTTCGTAAAAATTTTAAATTTTTTTTTTGCGAATAAATTAAATTTCACTATTTAAGTTCTTATAAGCAACTCTCAAAAGGATGTTTTTTGAGTCTTTTTTAGACCTATGTCACTCTTTTGATATATTTTAATTCTGATGCCCGAGCTTTTAGTGTTGCTGATTTGAATCAATATATAGAAAAAAAATTTATTGTTACTGCTTAGTGTAAGAAATAAATAAAGCATATTTGAAAAAGATAAACAACAAAGTCTAGAGAAATTGTTGTTAATTAGCAAACTAAACAACATTGAATACAGCAAAACATCAATAATAAACCCAAATATAAGGGACAGAACGACTCGACTACCGAACAAATTTCCTCAAATGTTATGAGACACAAATGCGAACATTCATTGTCGAAGATGCAAAAATACGAAGATAGTAAATCAGTTAAGATAAATGAAGTTTTTTTATTTTATTTATTTGTACTTATGAAGCAGCTAATATAATCCAAAAGTAATGAAAACAAATCATAAAGAATAAATAAAAATAGTAACAAAAAAGAAAGAAGTCACTGAGGTTTAGTTTTTATACGAAATTATTTGTATAAAAGAGAAATATAAAACAGTAAAAAAAAGCATTGTTTAGCGATTAAGCTGAAAAGACTAAAAAAAATAATGTGTGCATAAACAGTTTAAATATTAATTCTTTTATCGCTTTTATTAGAACTTATTTTACTTGAAGCTTTATTCAGTAAACTCATGTTCACAGAAAAAGAAAAAAAACGAAGTCTTATTTATTATTTACGAGATTTTTATTTATACGTGCACAGTACATTAATGCAAAAGTAAAAAAATAGCCTAGAAAACTATGCTTCAAATGACTCTCATAATCACTATCGACAAACAATCGATTCTTTTAATACTTAAATTCACTGAACAACAAGATCAAAGGCTAGTTGCTTTCAATAAAATAAAATATAGTTTTAAATCAAACAATGAAGTCATATAAGTATTTTTTTGTTAAAAAATGAAAAACTTGCGACTATCTTACATACAAAAAATTAAAAAAAGCAGCTTAAAAGAGTGTCACTGGCTTAGAACGCAAATACTTGCTATATTAAAGAAAAACATTTTTCTGTTTCAATAAAAAGCGATATACGATCAATTATTTTCAAAAACCGCTGCATTTGTTTATGTTACATTCAAGTTATTTTTCAACCTTAATTTAAAAAACCAATTAAATAAAAGTGTGTTTTTTTTCACATCGAACTGATTTTATCAGATATTTAGAGTACAAAAATGTTCTTAAGAAACAAAACTAGTTTGTTTATAGCTCTTTGTTAAAATAAAAATATATAATAAACATAGCAGACAATAAAAAAATATGTAACATTTAGGTTAAATATACAATTTACTGTTTCTAGGATAAAAATATAAAAGTTTACATCTGTGTTTGACGTGTGTGTATCAAAAGTAGTTATTTTAACATATGAGCGGCTTCCGAGATAATAGGATACATAACTTGGCTTAATTAAGTTTAATAAACAAGCAAAATTTCAAAATCTATCTTTAACGTGTCTTTTAACTTTTTTTTTATAAAACGTGGATGTTTTTCTTTTCTAGCTAGTATAAAAAACTAGCTATAACGCAATTGCTTTAAGAGCCGTGATTTTACTGACTATTTGAAAAAAAACTGAAAATTTTTGAACCAAAACGAGACATACGCCGCCCGTTTGTAATATATAATAAAAGATAAACACAGCATTGATAAGATTTTCAAAGAAGCAAAGTAGATATTAGTTTGAAAATTGTATTTAAACATGAGCGAGAAGCAAACCTAGTATATCGGAGAGCTTTAAAAAGGTTTTTAAAAAAGTCAAATTAAGAAATTAGATATAGAAAGGTTGTTTTATCGAGTTAAATGGTGAAAACGTTACAGAAAAATAGGAGAAAATTTTGAGTTTTTTGAAAGATTATAAATTTTTTACTTCATCAGAAGTAATCAACAAACCGACTTTAATACAAAGGAAAAATGTTTTTTTATTCTTTTTAATTAAAATCGTTTCTAGAGGAGCTGAAACTTTTTTATAAAAAAAAAATTATAGAAGAACAAGGTTGAACTTTCACAGCCAAATATTTGTAAACTTGATTATGAGAACCAACGGTAGTTTCCAATCGAAATACATATAGTATAATAAGTCAACACAAAAAAATATATAGAGATTTAGGTTTAAAATATACAGTTCAGGCTAAATAAAAACTCCTGCGTTCACAATTTTTATTGAAAAACTGAGTTTGTGTTTTTACGATATTTCGTTCGTTTTGATTGTATTTGATTAAGTTTTTGTTCTTGCAAATGATATTGCTTTGAAAGTTATTATACGTTTCTTTTATACTTGTTTTTTGTTTATTTTTCAACCGCTTTTTATTTGTGTTTTCTTTTTTCAACCGTTTTTTATTTGTGTTGATTTTTCAACTTTTGCGGTGTATATTTTGTTTTTATAGTCCAGATTGTTTCCGAAAAAGATATGTTACCGGATTTTTAAAAGATATAAGGTTGTGTTGTTTTTTTCGAGCGAATCCATTTTAAAACTGCTGACTGTACAATTATATCGCTTCTTTATATATTTTTTGCGATTTGCTGTACATGAAAACTTCTGTTTATTTTATTATAAACATAGCTTTTAAAATAAGAATGTATGTTTTTTGCTTCAAAAGACCCATTTTTTAATAACAGTAATCCAAAGATTACTCCCGATTATAAAAAGTTTTAAGCACACGATTTAGTCCTATTAGTTAACGATCCGCTGATATAAATAATCAAATAAATACACAGAAAACACTAAATTGTTTTCAAAAACGCAGTATTTAAATCAATTTTTTTTAAAAAATCAAGTTTTACAAAAAAAACTATTACTGAGTTTAAAACACACTTTCGTTTATAATCAAAAACTAAAGTTGTTTATATAATATATATTACGATTATTAGACTTTTACACATTAAATTAGCTATATTCATAACTAAAAACGAAAGCCATATTGAAATTAGTCATAGGCAAACTTTTGATGAGATTTGAAACATACAAAATCTTTGTATAAAAAATCTTATTAAGAAAAAAAACCTGTTCGAAAAACACAACACATCTGAAAACCAACAAGAACAAAATATTCGCTTTTACATATCCTTTTACTGGTTTTCGATCTATATTTGAATATAAAACGCTCTATATATAAACAACCAAAAAAAAGAAATATATGCTACTAATAACGAAAATTATTTCAACAGCTAATATCAATTAATACTCTTATGTTTAAAAACATTATTTTATTTATTTTTATATTATAATTTTGTCTTAAAACGTTTTTTTAAAATATGTTTGTATTTTTGTACACTTAGGTCGTAATATAAAAATATTTTAAGATTTAAAAAGACTTTCTTTTTTAAAACAGTGTTTTTCTTTAGAAAGTATTCTTCATCAATTACAAGGATGTTTTAGTATTTTTTTCGGCTTTTAATTGTTTGTCTTTTAGATTAAGCTAAAATGTTTCAGTGCTTATCAAAAACTTTCCATATTTAACTCAAACAGTTTAAATTAACTAGACGAGCAAGCTAAAAAATAAAAATAAAACCTACAGTTTTTCAAATGAAAGTATGCTAACGTGTTCTTTTAAACAAACCTGAAAACTATCTGTGATTACTACCATATATAATAAAAGATTAAATTAAATAAATAGACACTTTAATTAGATGAATATCTTATGTTCAATCTTCAAATTTAATCGGTTAATCGATTTTTCAAATTTAAATATTTTCGGTAAAAAAAATAACTGTCCCTTTTCTTTTCTGGCTACAATATTATACACGCTAGGTTTTCTTTTCGGTGCAGTGAAACTTAATTTAGCCGATGTTGCGCTACCAAAGATAACTGTTTATTCAATATTCTTGCAACAATTCTACGTATAATATATTTCGTTTCTTGTTGAAACATAACTTACTATAGAGAAATTATCTATATTATATGCAAGGCCACACTACAAAAGCGAAAATTCTTTATATAAGTCTCATATCTATGCAAAGCTAGTACTAAAATATATATCTTTCTTTTTTGAATCATTATTAACACGCGATAAAAAAATATTCTGTTAGAAAACAACATTTTTTTCGTAAATTAAATAATTGATGTTTCACAGCGACATGCTGAATAACACATGTCCAGGACCAGAAAAGAGTTTTTTTGTTTTTAAACATGAATCAACAGAAAAAAGCTCTTGCCTGGATGTTTATCACAAAACAATAATGTTCAATGGAAATGATTGATACACTAGATGCATTAAAAACTGATCAAATAAACAACCCGTGAATATTAATTGTTGTATTTAAAACGAAGAACGTGATACTTTCAAAAACAATAGAACTTTTGGTTTTATGGGAGAAAGTACTGATTGAAATACGAAAGAGAAACGAGTAAAAACTCGTGTTTTCGACTAGAGAAGTTTTGTAAATTAATAATAATCAAGAATAAACTATAGCTGATAAAGATACAATTAACCCACATATTCAGAACTCAATTCAGCGAAGTTATATAAAACCAAGCTTGAACAACAACCTATATATCAAAACCAAGTAAATCTTAAACTTGAACTGACAAACGAACAACGCCTCAAACAACAGACATTTTAAAAGGGTGTAGGTTTCGATATTACTAGGGTTTAAGAAACTACTATCTTAAGTATGTTTTATAGTATCATCACAACTAGATTCAAAACACCAATCAATAAGTTTATATCCTCGTCGCTTATTAAAACAATCAAACACTTAACCATTGAATACAGATTCTGGTATATAAATTATGCGCGATTAAAGTATGCAGCGACTTACCTTTACAAAAAAGTCAGTTTTAAAAAATAGAATTTCTTTTGTAAAATAAACGATAGAGTGTAATTCGCAAAAAATTTGAGCTTTTCGGTTAAAACCATTCACACCGAATTATAACACAACTAGATATTTCTAATTTTTGACTTAGTTTTTGTAGGGCCAATTGTAAAAAAGTTTTGAGTAAAGCAAAATTTTCTCCGAGAGAAACACAAAATTGTGGGAGCTATAGAGTAAATATTTGACATCGATCTCTTTTTGTTGTTTATACTAAGCTCGTCGAAATTGCAGTAATAAATAGATAAATTCGAGAACTATAAACTACGGCAAGCCAACAAAAACAATTTCTCTAGTAAAATTTCTGAAATCATTATTTTATATAAAAAATTGCTGTTCGCGCAGTCGTTTATACCTACACATGTTATTTATATTAATTAAACAAAAGTTTAAAAAAATGACGCAATTATGATAATTTTTATCTTTTGTTGTTATGTTTTGAATAAAAATATGTTTTATTTTTACTCTTTTTAAATATCCTATTCTAAAGAAAACGAGTTTTTTATCGTAATTCTTTTTGAAATTCAAAAGAGGCAATGCTAATATTAACTTTTTTCGTCGCTATCGATGTTTAATTACTTCTGCAACATCTAAAAATATAGTATCAGTATCGATAATACGTTTATCAAAAAGAATTTTTATTATTGAAAAACTGAATAAATAGACAAGTCTTTTTAATAAAACAGAATATATATAAAAAAGTAAAAAACGAACACTATATATTATTCTCACAAACTTAACTCGCGGGTTTCATTTTACTTAACAATTCGCTGTTTTGATCAAGTATTACAAATGTTGTATTTTTTTTAAAGTTTAAAAAGCATCGGAAAAACTGTTTTTTTAAACTCTAAATATTTTTTGATATCGATATTATTGACGGCAGTCTTAATAATTAGGGGCTTTCATTTGAATACAAGTGAGTTCGAAAAACAAGAAATAAAATGTTTCGTTTAACTAAAGAGGCAAACTCTTTTAAATCTTCACGACATATATATGTGTTTGTGTGTAAGACATCTTTTGAAAAATTATCGTTAGCTTGACATTTTATAAAAACAGTTTTTAAGCAAGACAAAAAAATACAAAAAACTTTTTATCAGCTGGGAATAACGCACAATTAAAGTTATTTAAACACAGGCGACTATACAAACATACATGATTCGGAACCATAAGTAGATTTTGTGAGCTGAAATACAAAGACCAATGTTTTTTTTCACTCTGATTTAAAACAAACATGTATTGAGGCTCTCTAATCAGGAAAAGTTTTAATACATTTTTACTATTTCTTTTAATGACTCGTATAGCTAAACACAAAAAAAAACAAAATTAACTTTTAGAAGACGCGTTTATTTATGAACTGAATCTTTTATACAAAATGATCATTAAAGCGATAATATATTATAATATGTCGCTTAAAAAGACCTTATTCGTGTTATTGTTAGATGTTAAGGTATGAATTTCGGATATTCTATTTTTACAAATAAGAGTTTAATATAAAATTAAGTTTTATTTTTTGTTAATTTATTCGATTATATGAGTAGTGATATTAAACAAATATTAATTATCAAGCACTTAAGATGTTTTTAAAGATATCACGGTAGAACTAGAACATAAGTGTTTAAACTGATAAGAAACAAAGTGAGATTTTCTATATTTATTAAATTTCTGTTGAAGTTATAAAAAATATATTTCAAAAAAACAGACTTTTATTTTATATGAAAAGATTATAGTTGAACCGAGTATTATGAAAAACTGTTATAGTGAATTCGTTATTACAATCAAATTTTTAATTAAAAAAAGTTAATTTTTTTGTGTATTTAACCTACATAAAACATACTTAATAAACTCAAACTCTTTGTTCATTAAAAAACAAGAGAAATGTTTATTTTTAGATTAAAGACACCATCAATTAAATGAACGCAATATAAGCTCTTCATTGCGTTTAAAAATAAAGTACTTAGCATTTTATATAAAATCTCTGTAATAGAAAATAAAAATGAAAAAATTGCTGCCCACAAAAAGTTACGACTTGTAATAAACGTAAATAGTGCAATTCCGTGAACAAAAACACAACTAACATCATTTGTAATTACAATAAAACGAAGCTCTTTTTATTTCTGTAAAACTTTAAACATTTGGGTGTATTATAAAAAATATGACAACGAAGTCTCTTAGAAAAATAGATCGAATTAAAATTACATAAAATTTAAAGTTTTTTGATTTCATAAATCTAACTTTTTATTATAAAAAAAAGTAAAAACACTTTTAAAATATACAGAGAAACAACGGAAGACTGGTGTGTGGTGGGGGGTGGAAAAAACTAAATGCAAATAATATACACATTCAAATGTAGAAAAAATTTCTGTCTGGAAACGCGTGTCTATAATAAAATAAATAGTTGTTTTTCTTATTTTTAAAAAAAGAATGCTGAATATCTAGTTTGATCTTTTTTAAAGTTTAAAAAACAGACTATT